>CCAG010005201.1:0-47097 GCA_001077435.1 Glossina morsitans morsitans
CGCATCCCTTTACCATTTATCTGTTGTTAAAACTCTCATGCTTGAAGGAGTGGCGATGGAATGCTGAAATTTCGCGTTTATCTTTCCAATACCGCGTAAAATATAGCAAATAGTGATCTGAGATGTGGTATTCGATTAAGAAATACTTTACGAAATTACGAAAAATTTAAGAAATAAAAACGCGGACACGACGCGTCCTAATTAATAACGCGTTAGCTGTCTTAGAATCACTTTAAACTTGATATAAACTTTTGTTGTTTGTGACTTATTGTGTTATTATTGCAGCGGAATTTAAAGTCAAGAAAAGGTTGTTAATATCCTCAAATCAATAATACATTACACGACTTAGGCCGCTTTCACGATCACCGGCATTCAAGTGAATGTAAGTGGTAATGTAATGCATCTCGTAAAACGCACTCAAGCAAATGAAAGCATGAAATAAAAAAGTAATAAATAAATAAAATAAATAAAACATATGCCAAGTGACCATGATCCCTAGCGATTCATAGAAGTAGCGGCGCCGCTGCTTTACACAATGAATATAAATAAATACCACAGCGATAATAATAATGATTGTGTTGTATTTTGATTTATATATTTTGTATTTGTTGTATTTTTTTATACATTTGTTTTTTTCATATTTCAATCCTATAGGGGTCCACTTGGCTAGCAAAGCTTAAAAAGATGGTTTTTTTGTCTTGTTAATATAGAAAATGTATGCAGCAATTGCTTTCATATAAATCGTATGACCGCTTGCATACATTTCTGCATATTGGTGCACTATGTGAGAGAAGAGAAGTTTTAATCTTTAAATGATAAAAGAAAGTATTTCGCTTTTATATATTTGTTAATAATCGCTACGTACAGTTGATGTTTAATCTTATTCGCGGTTTTCTTTAACGCTTGACCTATTCTAGAAAAGAAGGAGAGCAAGATTATATTTCTGAATTTTGTTAAAATTATATAAAGCGGCTTTAGAGCTGTTTATATACTCGTAGCAAGATTGTAACATAATTATTAGGTATCATGTCAAGAAAGAATTAAAAAATTTTATGGGAGAATGAAAGTCTACAAGAAGTCATTAAAATTTTAATAATCGCAGTAAAACCGCTATAAACAGAATAAAAGAAATTATGCTTTTCATTTCCCGAGCAGTAAAAGATAAAAGTAAGAATGAAAGAGAAAAACGAAATATTTTAATATTTAGTTTACACTATTCTGAGTCGTACGGTTTTTTTTTTAATCGATTTCCTGCTTTGCTTGTAACCCAACAAAAATGTCAACGCACAACATTTATTTATTTAATAGCAAGCAGAAACATAATAGTCTAGTAAAGCCGACTATTAAACACCGCAAGCCACTTCGCCTAATAAAATTCTCCACATCTTTTAGTTACAAAACACCAGAATAATATTTCGTTTCACCAACATGCTGTCCTTGAGGGCTCATACATGGGAGATAGCCAACGTGAAGTATCGTGGTCCGCGTCTAGCACAATATATCTTCTTACTAAGGTCTTATTTTCACCTACTTTCGTCATAAGTTAATGAAGGGAAGATTTTGCGACCTTTTGAAGGTTTACTCTTGTATGGGGTTGTGTCCAAAAAATGGCCCTCTGCAGTCCAAGTTTAATGCAACTAATTTTTACGTCAAAGCACTGCTATGAAATAATTTTCATCGCGAAATATGAAACGTTTTTGCCGTATAACGGCTTATCTTTTGTAGCAAGGATAGCAAATTCAGTCGAGATTGTAAAAATTTGTTCTTGATATAAAAATGCTTATTTTTTGCAAGAACTTCATTTTCAATGGGGTCTATCTTCGGATGGAAATATACCATTGCTTCCAGTTTTTGTAAATTATGACGAATATTGCGATTATTAGTTTAAACGCGTACGTTTTACTTTTTGTTTGTGGTTTTGCTCGATTTCAAACAAAGTGTGTATTGAAGAGTTTTATTGTGACCATTACTCCGTGATATCAACTTTGATTATAAAGCTATGTTTTCTCTGACGATTAGTGAGATGTCACAACGCCCGGTTTACTTACTTGCATTGGTAATTTATCATTTCGATCAATATATATATACAGTACGCCACGAAAGCATATTGATACATCCTTCGAACCATTGCAACTTTTAGCCCTTACAAGCGCGCTGTCGGACAATTTGCACCCATTTTCAGTTATGATCTTCAGGTAAAAAGTAAGAACAAATTTCTTACTAAGCAAGGCAAGCTGGTATTTGAGATTGGTCTTCTCCCTATCCACCATTGTCAGGATTTTTTGGTTGTGAATGCATATTTTGTCTGTACAAGCTAGAGCACGTTAATGAATTAATTGAAAGCACATCGTAGCGAAATAATCCTTTAGCGAAGTTACATGAATTAGAAGAGAATTACGCTTAGAATTTTATTCGAGCAAGACGAGAAATCAAGTATGCCACAATCATTTCATACGTGCAAGCAGTTTGGCTATCCCAAATCTTGATGTTAGCTATCTGCGATTAGCGCCAGGCCTCACAATTAAAAAGAAATAGTCGCGTTCCAATTTTCATCATAAAATACAAAACTTACACTTTTCGTAAGATTCGTTTACATAGGAAATTCGCTTCCACTCCCGTCAAGCTTGCGAATCTCATTATTGCGAATACGATTTTTCAACGAATCTTTTGGAAAAATATTCTCAACTGAAAACTTTTTCAAAGTATATAATAACAATTCAACTATGCAGTAATAAATATTACTATAGTTAATAATTGATCTGCCAGGTAGGCCTATAAAGTCGCTTCCACCAGAGTCGTGAAAACAGTAAAGATGGAGATAAAGAATAGAGATAGAGATCGTAATATCGTACAATAGAAGAAATAAAGTCAAGATACAGATGTGATTTATGCATCATAAGAAGCCTTTAAACCTACGGACTAACAACTATCTTGATATGGAATGCTAAGAGCATTCACAACTTGACAGCGTTAACGAAGAATGGCTTTGGTAATGTTAAGTACTTGTGGTTAGATCGCGCGTTTCGCGAACTGAATTTTTTTATGGGAATATCTTGCTGTTTGGGAGACAAATCAGATATCCGATATTAAGATATGTCGAAAGATCGGAACCCAACAGCAGCGAAAACTGCGATATCGCATTATCTGTTCACTTGTTGAAAACGTATTTGACACACTTGTTTATGATAATTTGCAAATTTTTCCTAGAAACATAATCGAATGTACCGTACGCTCCATTCGATATGAATAGCATGGAAACACAGTTAATTAATCTTAACTTGGCCAAGATTCGATAATAAGGCGAGGAGAGTTTTCTCAAATATTACGCATAGTCGAGAAAGGTGTTCGTCAGCGCTCAAGCAAGCAAGGTTCGGGAGCGCATTAACAAATTCAATGTCCCCAACGATCATTCTAACACTTGGTAAGGAGTGACAATCATAGCCCATTACTGATACTACGATGCCTTTAGTTATTAAAAGCGGACCAGAGGGTAATGCGATCTAAATCTTCATTTATTCGCTGACCCAGATCATTCACAAGCCCAAGAGGACGCATCATCAATCTAGCTTAACATACCAAATTTCATAGAATGGTTCTAGAAAAAAAGATTGAATTTCTTTAGCTCCTTCGAAAGGTAGTTCCATACATATTCACAAGATCTCCTCAAAAATATCTTAAGTTTCCTAATTTGAGTGGAGTAGGCTTTCCAATCTAACCACATCTTAGTTCTAACAACTTAACAGAGCTCTATTAAGGGAGTTGGTGAAATTCGAGTTTACCTTTATACTGTTCTCGGTTTTTTGGAAAAGCCGCTGCCAATTATTTTGATTACAGTGGGTTTTTATTTAATTTTGGCATATGACAAATGACTGTTTTTTTATAGCTTGTCTGGCATCAATTAATTTGAAAATGAAAGTGAAATTTGCCCAAACTTCTTAGGAACTACAAGTGAATGACAATATATTTCGGGAGTCGGGGAATGTTTGCTCTAACACCTTAAAAGTGCACACTTTGTTTTAATGTCTCATAGATTGAGAAGTAGTGTTTGTATATGATAGGTGTATATGTGTAATTGATAGCAGCACGTAATGGTTTAGATTCCTATTCACATTTGCATTCACGTAGACTCGTACGAATTTAACAATAGCGAAGATTTGTAGCAATAATGTAATAAAAATAAATAATTTTAATTATAATTAAACATGTCCGCACGTATTTGGCCGCTTCACCTACTCTTGAAAATCGACGTGAAATAGGGATTTGCTAGGTAATGTTGCGACTTTTACTTCTCTTCTAACAACTCTACTTTACTTATTTATAAATAATTGAACAAAAATTTTTAAAAATTTTTTTATGTCATTTATGTTGTATTCGCCCGCGTTACCATTAACTAAATATGAAACTTTATACCTTTTTCTTAACATTTCTCAATGTTTTCGTAAATTTGTAATACCGTCTATAAGTGACATAAGTGTTAGGAAATCAATTCATTTATGTAATAAGTAACCACATGGGTTGGGTCAGTGAGCCAAACCTGCCTGAAGATGTTCAATAGAACGAGTAAGTACCAAAAAAAGGTCCAAGAAAGTAACTAGTTGGCATTCATGAATTATTTTTTTTTAAATAACACTTTTATCGTTTCTATAATGCCACTACGCATGCCATTATGGCACAACCGTACCTGCCCAGTAAGCGAAACGTTAAAACTTATAACTTATAACAGATATTGGTCGAAGTAGGATCTAATTTAAATACTTAGGAGCGCTCCCTTGAATTTTCACACCCATTTAAAACGCGGTGTTTATAGGACAATAAAAGGCAATCTATAGCTTGTAGGAAATACTGACCCGAAAAGTGCTACTAATATTTGCCAAATCAATGCAAACTGACATGCCCATATTTACCACAATGTATGTTGCATAAAGGTTTGGTTTACGGTTTGATGGGTATCAAAGATTTGCTATAGGGCGAATGTAATTTGCTTATTTTTTGTTTTTCAGTCAAATATATTTTGCTTTCGTGCTTATACGCGTACATGTCCCTGAGCTAAATATTTTTTTAACCCACTAATTACACCTATACAAATAATATGAATTTATATGAAAAGTTATTATTATTTAAACATATGTATTTGCACATAAAACTTGCGAACATATTTTCTACTATTTAAACAAACATTGGCTTTTATTAACCCACCACAAGCTTGTCTTAAGATGGTTGTTACAAGCGCAATACACTAATGCAAGTGTTGTGTATAAAACCGTGCGGTTTCATAGCATGTAGTAAAAATTATGCACTTATTGTACTTGTTGTTTAGCGTTTTTTTTTTTTTTTCTTTTTATACCCATCACCAAAGGATGGAGGGGTATATTCATTTTATCAAATCGTTTGCAGCGCCCAGAAGTAAGCATCAGAGATCCTACAAAGTACATATATTCTTGATCAGCATCAAATCCTAAATCAATTTAAGCATGTCCGTCTGTATAATGTCTGTTGTAAACATTCTCTTGGCCGCAAAAATGAAACTATCGATTTCAAATTTGGCAGAAACTGTGGCAGTTCTTCCACGCAGGTTGGTATCGAAAATGGGCCAAATCGCTCGAAGGACACTCTTGCAGCAGCACGTCGTATATATATCGTGCAGAAGCAATCCTCAAAAACCCCATAAAGTATATAAATTCTTTGTCAGTTTCAAACCTTGAATACCTGTTCGAGTAACCTGTTTGAGTAACTATGTAGAATTTGTGGTAAACGGTCTCCCGCTAGCGCAAATGAAGATATTGCCTACACGCCACCGCATGCCTCTACGATAAAAACTTTTATTTTGAAAACATTGGAAATCAACTGCGCTCATTCCATATTATAGAGCACGAGGATTTTGTTCTTTTACGTCTTTTGTCTTTTCTAGGACAACGGTGATGGGTATAAAAGATTCGTTCCCGACCGAATCTAACTTTCTTGTTTTAACATTAACGCTTTTTATTGTTCTTTTTGTTTTTTTATATTTTTTATTTATCAAGTTTTTAAGTAAAAGTAAACATGCAGTTAGAATTATTTCGTGTTCACGTGTACGTGCATAAGGTAGAGTTGTCTACGTATGTGTATTTATTTATTTTTAAATCCATCACCGAATGATGGAAGTAGAATCATTTTGTTAAAACGTTTGCAAGGCCCAGAAGTAATATGTATTCTTGATCAGCATTAAATTCTGAACCAATTTCAACTTGTCTGTCAGTCCGGTTGTCCTTCTGTTCGTCTGTATAACGTTTGTTGTAAACATTCTTCTGGACGCAAAAATGAACCTATTGACTTCAAAACTAACAGAAACATTGCACGATCTTGCGCGAAGGTTGGTATTGAAAATTGGCCAAATCGGTCGAAGGGCACGCCGACCGTATCACGTAAACTGGAAAAACCTCTGTTTTCAAAGAGAATAAAAGATTGTTTGATCATTACTCATAAACTCGCAGATAGTTGATAAATGTACAAAAATGGAAGAAAATGACAACGGTTCCTCAATCAATTAATTAATTTTTTTTTTCATTCCCTTCACGACGTACAGAAACAAGCTTCAAAAACCCCATAAAGTATATAAATTCTTGGCCAAGCATGTCCGTCTGCACGTCTGTCCGTCTACCCAATGGTATAGTATCTGTGGTGAACATTCCCCCGTTTGCAAAATTGAAGATATCGCCTAAAAATTTTCAAAAGAATCAGGATGTGATTTAAAATTCCACAAAGGACACGCTTACAACGGTCACACGCGTATCGACAAAAACTTTTATTTGGAAAATAGAAAAACTCCGTATTATAGGGCATGAAAACGTAGTACTATTACTTTTCTTGTCTTTTTTAGGATACCCGTGATGGGTATAAAAGATTCGGTTGCGATCCAATTTAATTTTCTTACTTGTTTCATTTCACTTCAACCAGATAATGTACTAATGTTTAGTATTCTGTTAGGTTTTTGTACGATTTTGTTCTGCTTAGCTTGCTATTGCTGTTGCTTATATGCTTAAACTACTATTTATCCCTGCGGAATTCATTAAGCAAAGTATAACCAGTTGTTAGTAGAAACGTTACTAGTTGTTTATGCTTGCAAAAAATATAATTATCTCTTAATAGAAAGAATACGAGCGAATACCGTTTTCAAGAAAACATATAAACAAAAAAAAACAAAATATGTCTAATGCTTAAAGTAAACACAATAGAAACACCGGATATTATAATCAGTGATAATATTATCACACAATCAAAGAAAAGATGGCAAACAACATTACATCAAATTGCGTTAACGAAATTCGCTACTGCTTAATATTATCAGCAGTGTATTGTTATCGAACGTTGCAAGTTCCACGATGATTTCTGCAAACGTTATCCATGGGGAACGTAAGTTGCCCACATTATTGATGAACAAGTCAGTAAATTGCATGGAATTAGAATAGAGTGGATAGACTCACTTAAATGGTCAAACCTATATAAAATCTTGTAGATATAAGCTTTATATCCAATAAATTCTCATTGCATAAAATGGGTGAATCGTTTAAATTATATCGATGAAAACTTTTCTTCCAGAATCACTCTCACCTTTCACCTTTGTATAGGTGTAATTAGTGGGTTAAAAAAATATTTAGCTCAGGGACACGTACGCGGATAAGCACGAGAGCATAAACAAAAAATAAGCAAATTACATTCGCCCTATAGCAAATCTTTGATACCCATCAAACCATAAACCAAACCTTTATCCAACATAAATTGTGGTAAATATGGGCGTGTCAGTTTGTATTGATTTGGCAAATATTAGTAGCACTTTTCGGGTCAGTATTTCCTACAAGCTACAGATTGCCTTTTATTTTCCTATAAACACCGCGTTTTAAATGGGTGTGAAAATTCAAGGGAGCGCTCCTAAGTATTTAAATTAGATCCTACTTTGAATTAGAATAGAGTAGATAGACTCACTTGAATGGTCAAACCCATATAAAATCTTGTAGATGTAAGCTTTATATCCAATAAATTCTCATTGCATAAAACTATATCGATGAAAACTTTTCTTCTAGAATCACCTTCGAAAGAGAATTGATGTTATAAGTAAAATTTCCCCAAGTCTCTTTAATATGCAGTTTATAGTCCCCTTTACTCCACATGCATAAGCTTGTTATAAACTGCCACTAACTAAACGCTGGGCATTGCAAGTGTTCGAATGGAGGTTGAGGTGAAGGTGGTTGATAGTGCCACAAATCAAACGACTACGAATAAAGGTAGTTCTAAAATGTAGGGGAACGATTGCATTAGCTTAGTGCAGTAATTATAAATTTGCAGACTTGGTCCAACATTAATATAAAACTTTTATTATAATAATAATATATTATTGTTATTCTAATACACCTAATTACTTGAGCAAAGAAAGGGCCCACTTTTATTTTCGAAGTAAAGGTGCCTGCGATTTAGATTAATCTGCAAGGTTGTTATTTCTTAAGTGGGGCATCACCACTAATCCGCTCACAATTGTGGATTTAATGATAAATCGGTTGAACTCATCTTCTCAAGTAGTTAATATTGACAGATTACTTCCTTTACTTCCTTGTTAATTAAAATTCATTTTAATTATAAGTTTAAAAGATTTCTAATTAGAAAACTCGCCTATATATTTTCAAACGGCCATTTAATCAGTCTTAAGCTAAGGTATATTCGGAAAACTTTAAATCTTGTGCATATGAACGAAAAAGTGCTTCTAAAAATATTGATAAAATAAATAAAATATTTCATATGTATTTGTGCACTCATTTTCCGTATAAAAATATTGAAGCAGTCTTCTACATAAAAAAAAAAAAAATTAATTTTCAATAAACCATTCGACTACACACACAACAGGGAAAGCAAAAATAATAAATAAGGAAAGTATATATAAATTCGCCTTGAAGCGTATCTTCGATACCCCTTACTTTACAAACTGTTTGCTAATGACACCTCGGTATAATGGGACACGGTCGGATTGCTAAGCATTTCTAAAAAGTGTTCATAGGTAAGGTTGTTGAAAAATCTATCTCGTCGGTTTCGCTTGTACATCATCGTCCTGCGATGTTGTTCTTAAGTATTTAAAAGGCGAAAAAATCAATAGATGAAATTATAACGTTGTTCGATTTTTTTTCAATTTTTTACTGTGAGCGCAGTTGAACACGGTTTTCGCATTCAATCTTGTCGTCAATGTCGGAATTTTTCGAGCCCTAGAGAATTCCAACAATAAACAATAAATGGATAGACGGACGGACGGATGTGGACGGCTGCATCTAATGCCAATTGCAGGCTTTAACAAATTTGATAAAAATATGTACGCTGTGATGATCGATGCGAAAAAAAAAATTATATAATAAATTTGGCAAATAAACCAAAAAAGGCAAAATAAAGTAAAAGCTGATGAAAATGAAACCATTTCCAAAACGATAGTAAAAGAATAAATTAAAACCCTTCAACCGAACCCAAAGTGTGTAAGAGATGAAAGTAAAGTATCCAAAACTCCATACGAATGTAAATCAAATAAAAGAAAAGATATTTGCATAAATATACAAAAGCAAAAATACCAAAAATGCAATTATCTTCTGCCTACCATTTCTGGTCTCGAAAATACTTGCTGAGCGCGTGGAGGATCTTTCAAAGATGCCGTCTTTTCTGGTAGAAATATGGAAGATTTGCCGCTTGTTGTTGTTGAACCATTGGTTATCATATCAGATTTTTGTGCTGCTAAAGTGGACGTTGAGTTTACTTTGGAAGCATGCGACAGACGTTTCATGTGTGTCCATACCTGATGCCAAGGAATAACGTCTTTCTACGAGATTTTTGTTTTGTTTTTAATTTTTTTTTGTGAAATTTGCGAAAAAGGAATAAAAAACAAAAGAAACAAATATAAATTATATATATAAATTATATATAAGGATAAAGAAGAAACGCTAAAAAGGGAATAATAGCCAATTTTTCTTTTTACTTAAATTAAGACAAATATTTATAAATTAATTAGTAAAGCGGTTGTTGGGCTTAGTGTTATGTTTTTCTTTTTTTTTGTCTTCTTCTTCAGAACAAAAGTTTTATCATTTCGGTTTTTATTTTCTTATTGTTTTTAGGCATTAACTCGTAGTAAGGATTTTAAAACAAGCGATGGTTCCGATACGTATATATATTTTTCGCTTTTACTTAACGTAACCTCTGTAATTTTCTTACTGGCAGATTGCGTCCAATTTTAATAATTACCAAAATGTTCTCTTCTTATTAATGATAATTATACAAAAGTAAACGTCTTCCTTCAGTATTCAGATATGATATGCAAATGGTTTTATAGGAGTTCGAATCCTTTTCGGGTTTTAAAAATTCAATCTTTGGAGACAACCGTTTAAAACTATTATCACTGCATAGCTTTTGTCTTTGTTTGATCTAATTTTGCAGATTATTTCGAAAAGTACAAAAATTTTTAACTAAACTTAACGCTATTGTTTTACTCGACGTCATTTGTAGTAGAGGATGTATTAAGTTTGCATAACTGTAAACGATATCCAGGAGTCGAGAGTCGAGTTATTTTATTAAACCGGTCGAATCAGAATCACTTTCTACATCGATATAAGCTTGTCTGTACGTCTTATGTACTTGGCATACCTACCTCTTTTCATATAAGGTCGGACGCTATTGAAAACAGAATGGGACCACATTTTCGATCACTTCCTTTATAAAGGCTTCTTTATGAAATGTTGCTAGATGAATAACCGTATTAAGCGAAGTGATATACAGGGTGTTTTCACTTGTTTTTAAACTAAAGTTTTCACTACTTATTCGATAAGATTTCAAGAACTTCTTTAGGTCCCTATGATAGGCAGAAACTTGCCAGACGAGGTACCATTCGTCGGTGACCTTGATCTTGATTCGCAAACGGGTGCTTACCACAGATACTAGACGGCTGGGAAGATGGACAGATAGGCAGAAGAATTTTTATAGACCACGTGGTCTGTGCCGTGGTTTATATACGAGTAATGAGTAAAAAATCAATTTTTTATTCCCTTTGAAAACCAGAGATATTCTCGGTTTACGTGGTACTGTAGAGAGATTTTTCGGCCGATTTAATCGATTTTTAATACCAACCTACGTGCAAGAACTTCTAATGTATGTGCAAAATGTAAAGTCGATAGCTTCATTTTTGCGGCCAGGAGAATATTTACAACAGACACTACACAGACGGACATGCTTAATTCAATTGAGAATTTGCTGTTGATAAAGGATATATAAACATTTTAGGGTCTCTGAAGCTTGCTTCTCGACGTTGTAAACATTTTCACAAAATGAAAATATTCCTCACCCTTCGATGATGGGTATAAAAATATTGGCAAATGATTAGTGTCACGTGAACTTCAACCGAAGGATACACGATACGCGACAATAATTTCAGTAAGCCCAGTAATCGAAATGATTGTTATAAGTAAGTGAAGTAATGGCGTCTCATATGAAGAATGGAATAATAAAGAAAAAAAGCAAATTTGTAATTGGACGGGAGAAAAAAGTTAGATTTAATTTCAATTCAAAACATTAGCCTTAAGTTGTTAATGAAATTGTCTTTTGTGTACATTTGCACAAATTAAATGCTCATTTAAATATTCATTCATGGCACAAAGAGAAAAACGAGCATACAATGTAAATGCAAATGTTTTTCTCTGCATTCTGGTTATAACGGTAATGAATGGAAAGACCCAAGTATACTTACAAAAAGGCGTAGAATGTACGATGCGTCATACACTTGAGTGCATGTAACCGAAACAACAACTATAACAATAAAAACAAAATTTTTTTGAATTTAATTGTCAAGTGCAACATGGACAGCGGAAGTGCACAAAAAAAAAAATGGAAAAAAAACAGAAAACGCAATAATAACAAATCGTTTTTTCTTCTGTTTTCTGGTGTAGAAGCTTTGGTGGTTTATTAAATATGACGAACAATAAAACTCTGCTGCGATAAATGCAAAAAAGAAAAAAGAAGTAAAACTGAGCAAATATAATTTAAAAAACATTTCGTTTTTTTTGGATGCCAACAATAAGCAAGTGAACAACTCATTAAAAGGAAATAACAATTAAACATAAATACATATGTAACGTTGTATGTCAATAGACGTGCTTTACAATTGTTGAATAACTGCTTTAAACTCCCTTGCTATGAGTGTGTGTGCCTACTTAAGCAAACATGTGTGCGCAAGTGTAAAGTACCGTAGTGTGCTTATGTTGCAATATTTGTGTGTTCCATTTCCAACATATTCTAAGAACATGAAGCAACGAAGATATTTTATATACATTTACCGAGTTGAGAAAAAGGTCATATTCGATATGCGTTACATAGGCAGTAATGTACAAATATTTGTGGAATACAAGAAAGAAGCCTGTTTTTTTATGTAGAAGAAAGTGTGTGAATATTTTGTGTCACATATTTTCAACATCTTTTATATATATGTTATATTACGTTTTAGACAATTTTAATGACGTAGTTATAACACGTGTGCTTTACAATGCCTTCCAGTACCTTTCATTTAGAAATGGGCTCAGAGATTTCCACTTGGAGGTGAAAATATACTAATTTCACTTGTCTTCATTTATATCCAAAAAGATCCAGACATCAACGCGCATTTGCCTGGCAATTTTTCTACCAATCCCCAATCACATTCACGTAACCGTTTTTTCATTTACTTGCCGATCCGATCTTTATATTCGCCCGATTGTACGAGTTTTCGTTAATCCTTCGATTTTTCGGCAGCCTCTTCGTCTATCTCTTTTGTTGACTCTTGCACTTACCACCACGCTTTCGCATGCCCATATGTGCCCGCTCGTTTCCCTCGTCTGCCTGTCTGTTCGACGAAGGGCTCCGAGAGCTGTAATAAAAGTCTCCAATCTAAATGGAAAAGGGAGGACTTTTTACCACAATTCGACTTTATTCATCAACATAATCTTCTTCAAGCACGATACGATGTAGCCTACGGTTCGCTAACATTTCGATACGCCGTTTTTATAGAAAAATTTTTCAAGAGCTTTACACAGTCGTTCCCCCAATAATTTAACCATTTCATTCGAATTTTTTTCCGCGTGGGGTCTTTTTGAGTTTCGTTAACAGGCAATAGTCTCTGGGGGTTGTGCCAAGGGAATGCCCTGTTGTGGACAGGAAATCGAAATTCCGTTGACGAAGCTTACCATTGTACCCATCGAGTTGCGACTTTATGTTTTTCGTCCGCTATGAGCAAACGCTTTCTCACATACGTAAATCTTGATTCAATACATGGCAAGTATGTTCTTTGCTGTTAACCATAGCCTCTGCTAATTCGCTAATCTGGGTTCCCCGGCCGTCAATTTGATGGACCTGAGCGAAGTTTTCATCATTGGGTCTTCCCGAATATTCATCTTGACCAGTTCCAATTTAGCAACACAAAATTTCCCCGCGCTAAATGATGACGCAAACTATTTTTTCTATCCATCAATGAAGGAAAAATTCGAACGTATGTTCTATGGACGATGTTGTAGGACAAAAAAAAGCTCCAAAAACCCCACAAAGTATATACATTCTTGGCCAGTTCCAAATTTGGAAGGCACTTAAACATGTCCGTCTGTTCATCTGTCTGTCTGCGTAACTGTGTAATATTTGTGGTAAACATTCTCTCGTTAGCGAAAATGAAGGTATCGCTTACAAACTGCAAAGGAATTCGGAAGTGGCTTAAACTTTTCCAAGGACACGCCTATGCGGAAAAACTTTTATTTTGAAAATAGAAGAAATCAGCTGCGCCCGCTCCGTATTATAGAGCATGAAAATTTTGTTCTTTTACTTTTTCACTTTTTTAGGATAACGGTGTGGGTATAAACGATTCGGACATGATCCAATTTAATTTTCTTACTTGTTAATTTGTTTAGGCGTCGAACCTTTCGAAACAACTTTTGATTGACCAGCCAGACATCCCTATTTTTTGCATTTTTGTGAAAAAACCACATCAACCCACTCAAAAGGTGCTCAAGAAACAAGGGCGCGTCCAAAATGAGTGAGATTTTGGTGATTACTTGTCAAGACCAGCATAAACATATGTGTTTAAGAGAATAATAAATGTGGAGAAACGCTGCTATCTTCATGTTCAAGTTGGAAATTCCTCAGGAATCCACATATGTTTTATCACCTGCCCAACCTTAAGTTCGGCGGCCTCTGCATGTCCACTGGGTTGCCTGCCCGACTGTTTGTGCCCTCTGTTCTAAGTCTGTTGTTTTACATATCCCTATGCTCTCTGTTTGCTCGCGGGCCTACTTACACTTCTTTTTCTCGGAGCGGTTTCATGGTATTGAGATGTCAATCACTCTGTGGCATGCAAAATTCGTTCATGGGAGTCAGGATGTATTTAACATTAGATTTACGGGCGTTTTACGTAAAGTTATTTTTGGGAAAGCCCGTCAATTTTACGGATAAATTTTCGGAACCATCGCATCTGCAAGAATGAAGATAGAAAGCTGCAATTTGGCACAAACGTTCTTTGACGATTAAGAATACGAGATTCAAAGCATGTAGATAGAACAAGATGGGCGAGTTCCAGATATCATTAAAACTCAAAATATATGTAAGACCTAACGACATTAATCTTTTACGCAGAATTTTTAAGATCAAAATGAAAAAAGCGTCAAACTGATGATTGTAGTAAACGTGGTGTCAAACCTCCACACCAAGCATGGCTTGAGGTATCTCTCCATTCACTGCCTGCTGTCCAACTTCTCGCAAACATTGGAGTAGTAAACGGAACAGCGTGATCTATACAGGATAATGGAAAAGGTGACATTTTTTCTACGTGTTTTTTCTTCTCTTCTCTTCTGTCTAACTTGCGCGTATTATTTTTTGCAAATACTTATAAAGGCCTCTTAAATTAACTCACTAAGGCCTTTACGATCCAGAAAAAATTGCCTGGCTTACATTTTGTGAATATAATCTCAGTTAAGTTCTACTTTATTCATTTTCTTATGCGCAGTTTTGTAAGAAATTTTCTCAGTGTACTTGTTCACTTATAGTGTTCATATTCCTCTATCTCAGGTACGTCGCGTTCTTTGCTTTGGTTTGTATGTTTTTACTTCTTATATATACATTATATGGCATCATTATACGGCATCACATATGTGTATACATATACGTGCATGCATATATATATATACAGATACGATTCTTTTGCTGTCATATTTCTCAAGCTTTACACATAGTTTCCTTTTGACGTACACTTACTTCTGTGCTTCCCCCTCTCTCTTTGTTACTCTATCGCTGACATAGTTTATAATAATTTTACAAATTGTACTTGTAAATTTGTATGTGAAAAAAACAACACGAACATTATAGCCGGGCAAGGCCGCCACAAATACCCTACACTACAATGTCTAACACAATTCTTATTTGTATTATAGAGCACAAAAATTATATCTTGTTTCTATGTTAAGGCATATTTTTCAAACGCAACCTAATGTCGTATAAGTCTAATCCTTACATAGGGCAGCATCCAAAAATAGGAATGGATAGTGCTCCAAATATTGTAGAGATTACTTTTGTATGAAATTAATAGTATAGTTCAATTTTCATCACCACATATTAAAACTTAGACTTTTCTGCTTTACAAAGGATCAATTTTCAGGAAAATCTTTATTGGTGTAGGATAAGCCGAGGAAAATAGACCGTGTAGGGCCAATTTTGGTAAAGGTGGTTTTTTATGTTAAATTACTATTATGATATAATTTTCTTCATGAAGTGTTGAAAATTACACATTTTTGTCATATGAACTTCATTTTTCGTTATAAGATGGGGGTTCAAAAATTTCCCCACCAATTCAAAGTTTTCATACCAATTTAGAATGCCGAAATACTACTATTTAGTCGCTTTTGTCGACAAGTTTTGAAAATTACAATTTTTTTCCATCTACCGACTTTTCAGAATAGGGCCCTATATGAGGAGTGGTCGAAAAGTGGACCGATCCGAACAATTTTCAATAACGTGTGTTTCCTTGCTTCAAAACAGATCTCTGTACCAAATTTCATCAAAATATCTCAACAATTTGGACATGAAGCTTGCACAAAAATTTACATGGATAGACATCAGACGGACGGACACGCTTAGATCAATTTAGATTATGATTCTGAATGGATTGCTATAGTGAAAGGTAGGTTTATCTCAAGACCTCCTGCGTGTTACATAGGTGCACTAACTTAAAAGTGTGAAAAGTAAATACTGAGCATAAGCTTATGCTCAGTTATCAGTTATGAATTTTCGGGCTCAATACCTTTTTCTATGTTGGAAAGACTATAACAGTTTTTACTGTCGTTTGGTACACGGAGAATGGAGTATCACATATTTGCGGCCAGCGAAAGAGTGTGAGCTGCATTCGTTTCGTTTACTGTCGTAACGTGTCCAAACTTCTAAAAATTTACTTCAATTGGTTTAATAGACCGAGGATATCAAAGTATATCAAGGGAATATATATTAGAATTTTAAAGTTCAGCGAAACTTCTGTCTCTCTCTCTCTCTCTCTCTCTCTCAGTGCACCGTCGCGTCTACAAATTCACAGAAACATTTAGGATTAATACACATAAGCTTGCAGTGATGGATGTCAGGAATTCATTCCAAGGAAATTATAAATTTCTCCCTCCACTGCTGGAGTTGTTTCTTTTCGAGCGTAAATATTAAACCTTTTGTTGCATTTTGGCACAACATTTTTAATACCGTCCAATAAAAGCTAGAAAAATACTAATTTTGTTGTGCCCACGACAATGTAATGCATTCAAATAACTTTGGAAAGAAAATCAAAGATTTCAGAATGTAACCTAATAACCGAAGCAGATATCGATTTGAAATTGAGTATAACTCCATGCTAGCATCATTTGCGAGAGCTCAATGCGCTCACTTGCATAAGCACCTTCGGATGTACGACTCCCTTACTGGTTCGTCATCGTAGTACAAACTATTTAATACATAGTGTGTCTTTTTATGCAACTGTTGTTTACTCCGTTGTTTTTTAAAGCCCAAGGCGTCATGCAATTTTGCTTCCACCGCAGCATCAAGTTTATTGGACTTATAAACCAAACAACATCAACAAAAGCATCAACCGTGCCAGTACAGTGAGTCGTATTTCAAAAGATAGTAATCGCTCTTCTTCACTTTTTTTTTTAGTTTAACCGACTGTTTCTTAATATCATTTTTTTTGTTTGTTTTTTTGTCACTTTTTGTATCATACAACGTCTAGTTCATTTGCACTCTTCTCAATTAATTGTGTGCTAAAATTGTGATATATGCATTTTTATTTTTGCTTTAACAAAATGGAAAGACACAAATTTTTATCTAAAATTTATAAAAGCAAGTTTTGAGCCATATAAAGAAAAAGGTGGACGAAAGTTCGATTTCCATATTTTATTTTAAAGTCAAAATAGTCTACGTTAACTTCACTCTTGCGCGGCATCGCTAGGGGCAATCTTAAGATTTACTGTAAAGCGTTCGCAGGTCGGTACTATATTCTTAATAAATTTGAAATCGGGTAATACAGAATGTGAAGCGTGTAAACATCGCTCTGTAAATACCGCTTAGATTTCCAAATTAAGGAAGGGATACAGTCCAGGGTGTGCAAAGCATCTGTAAAGTTTTACCTTCATCATTGTACGCGTTATCATTTGATCCATAAAATAGTTACGTTCCCTTTTATTGACTAGCGAAAATAAGCCCGTTTTTGTTTCTGTTTGCAAATTAACCAACGATACAGTTTTTTACTAACGGTGGAAATGATCGCAATTAAAAAGATTGCCAGTAGCTACATTCGCTAAAATAATTTGTAATTTTCGGTAATGGTTCGACGAATGGTACAACTTTTGAAGTTGACTATTTTCTGTCATTGTTCAAATTAGCATTCAAGCTTAAGTCTCTGTCTCCAATTTGTATATTCCCATGGACATTGGGACGTGGCCATGTAATTGAAAAAAAGGTAATTATGGTGTCGAAACAAGCTACACCATTACGATCGACTAGGGCTAACCATTATATCAAAAATGACCAAGACTTGGGCTTGGCTTGTTCTATGTACGTGAAGGCACACTTTTGCTGAGAATGCAAAGTACAGAGAACAGAAGTCGCAAAGTATACCAGTCCAAATTTAATGCAAAGAATCACTATTCCAGATCGGTTTTCATTGTAAACAACGCTTACTTTGTGTAAGAACGTTCATGAGGAAGGGAGTCCGAAAAATGCCTGTACTCCGCCCACATATCCCATATCCACTTAGTAAAGTAAATCGGTACGTTTCACAGCATTTTGTAGAGATATTTTAAGTTTCCGCATAGATGAGTAAATAAGAGTCGCTACTATCAACTTGGTGTTCGAAAGTTCAAAATCTCAATACCGTTTTTTGATCACATTTGTAAGGAGCGCTCAGGCGGTAAAGGCATACCACGTACCGAGTAGGTTACTTAGCGGATCGTTTCAACGAATATTTCAAGTAGACGTTAATGAATATAAAAATTATTTCTTAAACCTGGTCAACTCAAAATTGTGCTTGCATGCCATAAATCCAGGCAAATAGAAATTTAATTGTAAACAGTATTTTCGACCAGGGAGAGAAAAAGTTAACACCGATTGCCGTCGAAAGAATGACATTTTAATCAAATATTGAATTTTTGGTGGGCAAAAGTTCATCAATTCCTTCAATTCGCCGCACAACAATACAATTCGAGCTAACTAACTCTAGGCCTTTTTCCGAATTCATTACCTTTTAATCTACAATATAAACCGCGGTTGCGTCAAAACTTTAAAGCAGCTTGACCGCGCTGTCCATGTTGCATAAATTTATATAGAGAACTTGCAATTGCAAACCATTTACATTTGCAAAACACTTGCTATCATCTAAAACATGTTCCGCCAGTTCATTTATTCAAAGGAAAACGAAAAAAGAAATATTTTGAATCTCATTGAAAAAATAAACTAATAAAACTCTGAGCTTAGGGAAAATTAATTCTAATAAACAAACATAAGCAATAAAAAGAGTAGGGAGAGAGAGAGAGAAGCAAAGAAAGAGAGAATATTCACTTAGTTACTGTAAGTCTAGATAGATCGCATTTTAATATATAACAAGTAAGAAAGTTATATTCGGCGGGGGACGAATCTCGCATACCCGTCGCTAAGCTTTTCGCACTCTGCTCTCCAAGTTCTTCTATTTGATATCCATACTGCTGGTATGTTAAGAAAAAGTAATCGCGGTGGGTACCGCATTCATTTTAGAGTTGAGCGATTTTTAGGCAGATAATATATCTTCACTTGAGGAATGCGCAAAATAATTTTAAACATTCTGTCTTGTTTGTGTTATGATAAATAAGCATAAAACCTCAAAAAAGTGAAAAATATAAAACAATTTACTTGTAACTTTGTGTGGGCATGGTCCATTTTTCCATTTTTGCTCGTAAAGAGTAGAGTTTTTGTAAAGTAAATATGGAAAATTTCAGCCTTCTAACTTTTATAGCTTCTGACTATGGAGCAAAAACCCACAAATTTTGGTTAAGAAAAACGGAGTTGCGTTCAGTTTATGCTTCACTGCGGGCTTGAACTCTAACCAATTTTAATACCGACCTGCGTGCGAAAACTTCCAATTTGAAGTCGATATCTTCATTTTTGCGACCAGGAGAGTGCCGACAACAAACACCACACAGACGGACATACATGGCTAAATCAACTCAAAGTTTCACGCTGATCAAGAATGTATATACTTTATAGGGTCTCTGAAGCTTCCTTTTGGGTATTACATTCATTATGAAAAAAAACAATCCCCCCCTCAAAAATGTGTTTTTCTTTTTATAAACGTTTCGAAGATCAAAAGAAAAGAGGACAACAACAGTTTTGCTATTATAAAACGGAAAAGTATTTAAAAAAAAAACAATTCAAAGAAAAACGCCGGACTTTCCTATACGCGTTTGCCAAAGTTAGGCTTCGATGCATTCATTTGAGGCAAAGGAAAATAAAATCAAAATAACATCAAGCAAAATAAAAAAAAAAAAAGCGAAAGAGTAAATAAAGAAAGAGGCAACAAAACGAATGTGTTTAGATTTTTCAGAAAATTTTCTAGAGCATAACTAACAGAGAAAGAGTCGATACATGAAACTACACGTATGGCACAATTTTTACACAAAGTAATCGTAATACGTACAAAACATTTTTGAAATTCTTCCACTAAAATTTAATGAAAGAAAAAACAAGCAAACAACAACAAAGGCATAAGGCTACAAGATTTTTTTGGAGAAAAAAATTTATGACCAAAAACCCGATTACATAACCTGAATATATTGTACTTCAATGTCAGCGAAGCGCTCTACATCCATGTGTTGCAAAAAACATTTCACATGGTGGCCAAAAAATATTAGTATAAACATTTCTTTTTTTTCACATCATGGCGGTTTTCAATGTTTGTGTGCTTGCATTTTTTCGCATAAGGCACATTAACACAGTTGCTGGTCTCATAAACGGAAATTCGCATACATTCGCGCAGCGACAGAGATAAATGTGTTCTTTTTGCAAACACCCTTGTAGAGGAAATATTAAAAATTGCACAAAGAAAAAGAAAAACGAGAAATACAATTTGATATAATTTTACATCTGCAGAATTTTATGGTGTTTTTTTTTTTATTTTGGTTTATTTCTATTACAATTTCACATTTGGTGTCTGTTTCTGCTGATGGCGCTACCAGAGTTCAGGTTATATTGAATCCATTTTTTCGTTTGTAATAATTTTTAGTTTTCCTTTCCGAAATCCCCTTATAAGTTCCAAATCCTATAGTTAAATAAGTACTATGCCTCGAAGAAGAGGAATCGTAAACTACTAACACTAGATGTCGGTACATA
The DNA here is from genome assembly GCA_001077435.1 of Glossina morsitans morsitans. Taxonomy (NCBI): domain Eukaryota; kingdom Metazoa; phylum Arthropoda; class Insecta; order Diptera; family Glossinidae; genus Glossina; species Glossina morsitans. The sequence continues at coordinate 20,887 of CCAG010005201.1, forward strand.
TGAAGAATATGAAGTAGAGGAATGAAATGCTTCTACCAATTTTGTAGCCTTTAATGTCAGTGATTAACATTTTGTTTGACAATCCCTCCCCGTGTTCTTGTGTGTAAAAATTTGACCTATTTGCGTTCAAAATTCTACCTGTTGTCGGCACTATCTTCATATTATAAATTAAAATATATTATAAAACTATCTTTTTTATAATTTCGTTTGGTCATAAGATCTAATCCTGATAATAGACTTGCCATCTGTCTTTATGAAAGTTGCCGGCATTCTCGCGCGGAGATCTAACGCATTTGCATACAAACTTTTAAATCAATATCTGCTATATTAGGTTACAGGTAGTACTCGTTTGCTTCAAGAAGAGTTCCAGCAAATCCTTCTATGCATCTAGGTTCGCTTTTCGATCTATGTAATATACAGAATTTCAGTAAGAAACTTTAACGTATGAATGGGCCCCCGTGGGAAAGTGGACAAAGGACAAAAGAATATGAGCAAAAGCTGAAGCTGACTAAAGATATGCGTATGCATGTACAATAGAATTCTTATGTGAAAAGTTTCTACCTTTTGTTGATGGGTGTCTACAATTCACTTTACAATACACGTACATATATATGTATATGTATAATATGCTTTTTAACTTTTTCCTTTTTGTAATCCCACAATATCATTTTATTTTATTACATTATACGTGTCATATAAGTTTTGTGTTTATAAACCGATAGCTGTATGAATAGAAAAATCTAATACTTAACCAAATAACACTCTAACCCATTTCATGAAGCAACTGTGCAATCACTGTATTTTTTCTTTCCTTTCGCATTTTTCTTTTGTTTAAATAAAATTTCTCTGTATTGAGGTCATTTATAAAACTAAAATGTTTTAAATATTAAATAATTTTTAATAAAATTATTTTCAAAAGGGTTTTAGAACAAATTTTCAAAATATAAAAATTCTACGAATTTCTTTAGCAAGCTCGAAACATTGTATAGCCAGCGCTGTTTTGGTCTTTGTAAAAAACTCATCGCATTTCCACAAAAATTTATAAATAAAAGAAAACCATAGAACAGGGCGAAGCTATGTCGAGTGGTTTCATATGACCTTTGCAATCATTCAAAAGGACATATTATCGAACATAATCCGCTCGCAAAGTGTGACGGCCTAGAAAATAAATAAATTTATTGATTTTCAACCAAAACTATTATGTCTTCGGGATGCCAAGCCTTGCTATAGAATGTTGAACTTTGAATGCATTTTAAGTTAACTAAAGCTGACTAGAAGGAAAAAGAATTTTGAATACTTCTTCTTGCGAAAAATTGTAAAATTAATTGTGAGGGCAGAACACAATTTGCATGATTTTACCTTTTCAATGGGTTTTGTGGATTGATAGAGTAATTTCTGCTAAAGGTTGCATAGCTGGTTATCATTTCAATTGTTATTAATTTGGTTTTTAGGTTACTGACACTCTTCAGCTTTTACAGGCGCGTTATTAAATCATGCCTACTTTCAACCTTGGTTTATAGCTATAAATTAAAAATATATGTGTTTATATTAGAGCTTTGGACGATTATAATCTTTTTGTTAAAAAGTTAAATTAAGGACGAATCCCAGATTATTTTCGTGATCAAAAATAAATACACCTTTGCCTTTTGACAGGTTTTTTTGGCTACTACAAATTAATTAACAGATTCAATATACGATTTATCTTCGATAAAATCATATCCTGTAATGATGACTACCCGTCTACATTGCGGCAAACATAGTAATTAAAAAAAAAAGAGACTAGGTGAGATTGAAGGAGAGAGATGTTGAGAAAGAAAGAAGGGCTTGATGGGGCACTTTCACTACGAAATGAATTCCTAATAAACGTATTTGATTTAAAGTAAAAAAATAAAACAGATGGATTTAGTCTTTTACAAGTAAGACATTTACTTGACGTCACGATATCCGTTACAAAGTGTGAGTTAGACTTGCAAGATGTTGCAATTCCAGTCCACTTAACTGGCTCCAAGATACCTTTGTATTATACTTTCAATCGATATCCGTAGGTATTTGTATCAACATTAAGAAAAATGTCTGAGGAGAATTCTCGACTGTGGTGTTTTAGAATCCGTTTTCGTTTTCAAACTTGATCTCTTTGGCAGTCAGCTAGAGCACATGTACTTATATCAATTTTGGTTGCAAGCTATTTTTGACTCGAAATTTAGCGCCCAGTAGAGATTTAATTACGTCGTGATGAGTCGGAAACTGAACCACAAACGTAGTTTGACACGCTCATCAGTAGTGGACACAAAAAGGCAGATCTACGGTTTGTACACATGAAAATCTTATTAAGTTACCCCATAAATAACGCCCATTTTCTCAATGGCTGGAATAAAACCATGACTAAGATGAAGAGCAAGAATTATTTTTATTAAATTACTGTAAGAGAAAGTTAAAAATTCGCTTTTTTCCATTCTTAGCGCAAGTTTTAATGCAAGCAGGGTAATTTGCATAATTATGATATCAAAGTTTTAATAGAAATGACAAACGGCCAACATGTTGAACTTACTTATATTAAAAGCAATAACACTATGAAAGGAGCAAAATAACTTGTTTTGAGTCTAATAATAAATATAGTGTCATCTGATATATGTGATGAGTATCACACTAAAGAATCAAATCAAACAAGAATCTTATTTTCATGTACCGTAAATTCAACGATACTAGATATTGATTGGAGATTTTCGGTATCTATAATAACCTATATGAAATCTTTCTGGGTCGCAACAAAACTCATCTTAATCAACTAACTGCTGACTTCTTCCTTTAAGTTATGATAATTATAAGTAAACTTTTTGTCTCGTCTAATTGTATTCTCACAATCAGTCTTCTGGTCTAAACTCCAGAATGGACTATTACAATTTAAATAACTATTGATCAAGACAGACCAACAGCAATGAATCACTAATGGGTCAATAATAATCATCAAGTGGTCGGCATCATCAATTTTCTCTGCTACAATCCTTATTACTCTTATTAAAGAACAAATTTTAAAGAACAACTTGCATTAAAAATCCATAACCTTACTGGACATATAGACCTTATCGTTGATAGGCCTGACCCATTCCATTCTTATATACCAAAAAAAAAAAAAAAATATAGCGTTCTATGCATTTAAACTTGGGTATGTATTGGTGTGCATAGAATGATTGAGATCTCTTAATCTTAAGGTTTTGAACGATAAAAAATTCAGTATATGTTCAAATTTATAGAATATAACATTAAGTTTTCTTAGTCACGCCTCCTCTCGAAAAATCTGGTAATGTGAATAATCCTAAAGAGTTGGATTTCGTCATTTTGACATATGTATGCCTGAAAGTAATCACTGTGCCGTTTTGGCCCATTACAGCCTTACTCCAAATAATATAATGAAATAGCGGAGAGAAACAAAATGCCTGTACTGGTGACGTGGGTTTGACTTATGGAAAGTATTGTTAATTACTTGGAGAAAAACGTAACTCATAATTTTTTGATATTGGTCCACTAATCAAAGAAAGCTACCGCTAACTTTGCAACAAACATCATTATCTTTACGTCATAGTCAAAACGTATTGTTTTCCTCAGATCAACATATGGTCATAAAAAACAAATATTTACATAATATATTACTTGCTGCAACGCGGCAAGCCTCAAAAGGTTTACAAAGCATTCAAATTTTGGCATTCATTACATCATTTGGCATTCTTACCTTTGGATCCATTGCGTTACGTTCTAAGCTATTTTCACAATTTAATGTATTTATACTGCTACCGCAACTACCATTCAAATGTTGTTGCTGACTAGAGGCTTCCAAACGCAGACGTGCCCGTTCTACACGTGCTAAAGTTGGACTATCCAAAATGGATGGCGCACGTGATGATGGTCGGGAATTTAGCGGCGAATTTGTCATTTGTGAAGCTGGCAAATGGTGATGATTTGAAGAATTGGTTGAAGTATTGCTAGTGGTTGTTGTAGAGCGTGCAGCAGGTTCCAAAGTGTTTGTAGCAGAAGACGTAGAACCGGGCGTCGGTGTTGAAGAAGAGTTGGTGGAATGAACTAACATTTTGAATCTATTTGAATTTTTTTTCTTTTTGTAAGCACACTGACGCTTTGAAAAATTATTATTTTTTATTCTTCTCCTTTTCTCTTTCAATTTTTGCAGCAATTGCTTTACATTTAAGGTATATATCGAAATCTATACGGTTTTTCTTCTTTACTTTTTTTCTCCGTTTATATATTATTTTATATATTTTATATATTATAGTAACAAAACATTAGAGATTTGTTATTTGATAAGGAAAGGCTTTCCTAAGACTAAATGAACAAAAAAATAAATAAATAAATAAATAAATAATAGTAATAAAAATCTTTAATACACCACCACCTGTGATAAGCAAATCTTCATCTTTGCTTACTCTTGACTAAAAGGAGAACTTAATGAAATATACAAATTTTTGGACAATGATTATTGATTCCATCAGTCTTTTGAGAAATTGTTCAAAGTTCCGAGTAGTAATAAGCGATTTATAACGCTGTTTTAGTTCCAATGAAAAATGTGAACACCAAAATTTAGTTTCTATTGCAATTTGCACGACTGAAGATTCTTTGGATATCACATGAAAAATACATACGGACTGAGTTAAGTCGACTTCGAATGTCGTCGACATCAAAAATATATATGCTTTGCTGAGACTTTGTTACATATCTAATAGTGAAAAGTTGTTATACACTGATCCTGCGATGGTGAGTATTAAAAAATTTTTATAAAAAGACCGGAATTGATTTTGTGGCAATCGATGCTTCAAATTCATGCTAACCTTAGAACATCAACACTATTACACAATACATGCCGGGATTGAAATACACAGAGAGTCGCAGAAACTCTACTCTTGAATATAATTTTTATCTTTTGTTATTTCATTCACTAAGCTTAAAATGGTTGCATACTTGGTTTGTTGTACGTGATCTCAAGAACAATACCGCAACCAGACTTTTAAGGAAAATTAAAAATTTCAAGCATGTTGCTGTCGTTTTTTCCTTTTCTTTATTATTTACTTCTTTAGTAGAAAAGGGCAGCCATCTTTTTTTTTTTTTTTTTTTGCATTAAGGTGGTTTTTCTTTAAACTTTAATATTTTGCTTTTATAAAAAATAATATTTTTTTTAAATGTTTATATTTTTTTTTAAAACTTGGTTTGGCAATCACTAATTTAATTCTGTCGTATTTCTATTAAGCTTCGTTTACTTTAACAATTTTATTCCAAAAATTCATAAACATCCAGCTCTATTAGCAAACGACCACGACCGTAAACGTCATTGTTGACGTGCTGTTCATTGTTGACTAAATGAAACCCGAGAAAATTGCAAAAACAGGTTTCTGTCTGGTTCTCTATACATGGTCGCACATGTATATACATGTATGTACATGGTTGTGCATGGTTGCGTAGTCCGGTTACTGGTGTCGTTAGTACTGAAATTCACGCTCATGGGCTTCCAACAATAACAAAGTATCGGAATTTTTCTTATCGCTTTTTTCTTTTTTTGGTTACTAAAGAGATTTGTGTTTATAAATGTCTCTTTTCACCATCTTTTGCATAGAATTCTGCCTTGCTCTCTTGCTATTTGTTTCGCTTCGTTGTCATACATGTTAGCATGCAACTTGTGTGTTATTGAGAAACATTAGAAAATTCCCTTTATTTAAAAGAAAAGTTTACTTATTTTTCATTTATTGTTTGCTTTTGTTTACGATTTAATGATGGTGTTGTTTAATTTATTGTTTAATTTTATATTATTTCTGTTCTGTTTTAGCTGAATTGAACTCAACACCACAATATATATTACTTTTATCGTTTTATGTTAAGAAGCTATCACCAATTCTTGTATTTGATGTCACTTCGTAACCAAAAGTGCGTTTTCTGGCAAAAAGTAGCAATATTACATGACTAATTTCATGTTTGGCTGTCCTTTCGAAAGTATTTCGTATTTCGTATTTCGTATTTCGTTGCTCTAGTTTCTTAGGTCAATTTATTAAAGTTACTGGTTTAATTATGAAAAAACTTCAGTGTTGTGAAATTGTATGTGAAAGCTTGCGTGGGATTGCTACTACTAGTGCCAGTCAAGCTGTCCATAAGTAAACAATTCGTCTTACTATGTTTGCATAAATATAAGGAACATAAATTTATAGTGTGTACAAGATACTGCCCGAGAAGATGTGGTTAAGGAATTGTTCTAGCGCCTCCTCTCTCTTCTTGAGAACTGAGCAGAGTCAGTTTATGGCATATTTTCGTTTTGGGAAAGTCAATATGTACAACATGTGGGTTCAATAGGATGCCTCGAAAAGCCTTACAGCCGGCGTAACGACAGAAATCCATGAACGCAGAACCTTACAGAATCTCAGATATCTTTATAGTAGGCTACCTTGCAGTTTCCACATAAACTTCGAATGGAACAACTTGCACAAGTGATATAATTTTTTAATACTTATATTAATTTAGGTTGTTTAAACTTTGTTTCTCAACTAATTAAAATATTTTAAAGGATCGCAGTACGTACACTACGTCGACAAATATATATTGTTATACCCAGCTCTAACTTGATAACTAAATTTGAGTTTCCAGATATTTACATCAAAGACATGAAGTATATACAATGCGAGTAGACGTAGAATTCTAAGTAGAGATAGTATAGTTGGGTGTGTCTGCGCGTACATCTGTCTGTGTACGTACGACTGTTTTTTGTCTGAAAGTTCAAGTTCGCAAAAGTTTAAAGTCTTAAAGTTATCATATATTAGGACTGAATAACGGAATTTGAATGATTAATAGAAAAACTGTGCATTGTTCATTTTATTTAAAGTATTCATAGTTAGCCACTGCAACTGATGAGTCATTGATTGACATTATTGATATTTAGTAGGAGCGATGTCGGCGACAATGAATACGTTGTCTAGGTTTTAAGGTCAGAGTTTGCTACAATTTCTTGATGGATTTTATTTTGTCATATAAATGAATTTATCGAAATTAAGAATGCTTTGCCTTAGAGATAGTGTTTTCGACATCTCTAGTAATACCAACATTATCAAGCCGAACCATAGTGCACGGGAAAGGTGAAAATTCGTATATAACTAAAAAAACAAATAAAAACGTTTTGGTGAATCTCGGCTCACCATAAAATATCTTATGACGACTTTTCAAAATGAGGCGTTAAATGGAAATTTGTCGAAAAGGTGGTTCATTTCGAACCAACTTCAACAGCGTTTGCCTTTGGGCCAAAGCGGGTAGGTGTATCAAATTGAGCGCTCGAACACAAGACGAGCGAACAGACAGCCAAACTTAGGTCGATTCCGAAAGAGATTCTTAGTCGGTTTAGTGGATATATCTAAAGTAGTTCGCAGTGTTGTACACATCCGCACAAGCCTAATATATCCTTGCAATGCCTCACAATATATTTCTTCAAAGCACTACGCTAATGATTTGTTCGTTTCTGGTCTCAAAATTTCGATATCAAAGAAATGCTTTGTTCTGATGACCTAGTTAAAAATAGTTAATAAAGTCGATGAGAGTTTTGAAACAATTGGAGAAAAGCGTAATCCTCCATGTTATGATATTTGCATAAGTTCGAATTCAAAAACACGAGGAAATCGAATTCTTATGTGTAAATCATTGCTGAAATGGAAGGAATTGATGAGTTACATAACACAAACGACAATCTCTGATTGACGTCACGTAAAGGAAAGATTTGCGTTGGGAAATCGTGCAGCATGAGCTGCTCCAACAGGATTAGATAAGTAATTGAAATCTTTTAAAATTGACCACAAATATCTTTAATGCTCGGCAAAATTGGCAGAAGTTCGCCGGGAAGTTTTGACATATCCACAGTACAGCCCGGACTTTCCCCGCCCGACTATCTTTGGTTTTGCGTAACGATATAAGAGTGGCTTGAAAAGGGAACTGTGAAAGTACTCTGGATCAATTTTTGTGCAGAATGTTACTGTTGTAGCGTAATTTAATTATTTATTTTTTATTTATTTATTTACTTACTAAATCTTATACTAATTAATATTAAAAACTAATGCAAAGTATATAAGAAGTGAAAAATAAAATTCATGTATAAATAAATAAGAAAAAAAGCACGTACACAACTAGCACAGACGCACACCCACAATCAGTGTAAATCCAAGTTGCTAGTAACCCTCTGAGCCATTGCAAACATGAAAAATCTTGGCAACCGATAACAGTAAACAACACCAGTCAATTTTCGAATCACAGTCAGAGGTTAAGATTGCAAGTTAGTTTAAATACGACATAGGCAAACCGCGCGTATTAAGCGTAGTTCTTTTGATAGACTTTTAAGAGTCTCATATTGAGATTAAGTGGTGATGTGCGATTTAAAACATAATCTTTGGTAGAATAGAACCCCTAAATCGATCAATGAATCTACGTTTGCCAACTTGTGTGAGTCGATGAAATACTCATTATTGAATGACCTCCTTATTGAGAAAGAAAGCTTCTTGCTGGAGTAGCACTCAACTTGGCAATGCCCCTATAGTTCCAACGTGATGTTTGTTTCCACATTTGTGAAGCGGAATAAGGAAATTATTCTTCCAACACAAAGAGAAAACAACTGATTTCAAGGACTGATTAAAAATCTTTGAGATAACGCCCACAACTATATTTTAGAGACTTCAAACCATGTGCAACGTAATTTTCTGAAATGACCAAGTCAGGAATCTAAACCGAGTTAGTAATCAGATACGGATAGTTAACAGTTAAATCGGAATCAGCAGTCGAAAAATGTCGTCTGAAGTATTCAGCGGAGCGATTTAAGATTTCAATATTGTCAAAGGAATTAAAGCCATTGCAAGAAACAAGCGAGGAATATATTTATATTTTTCTTTTGGTGTTGACCAACTTAAAAAAATATTTAAGGTTATTAAGCAGTGAGCATTTTATCAGCTGAAGGTATCTGCAATAACATTGAACTTTGATGAACATTGACCTATTGATGGTTGAGGTAATTAAATCTATGCTTAATGGTTACGGTTTCGGTCACAGGCGAATAAAATTTCCTCATTTGTTTGCATTTGTAATAATACAGAATAAGCAAACATGCAATATTCTTAAATAAGTTCATCTTCATTTACTCTTTCTGCAATGAAATCAAATTTTAAACTTCAACTAATATGGAAATTATAAGTATCAAAATAGCCACTAAAGGAAAGATTTAAAAAATTTAAATAAACCATAATATGTGTTTGATTCAATTTATTAAATTAATTTTATTTAGTTTCACTAATCTTTTTAAAGTTGTTGTTAAGTTTTTCGGCATAAATCTCCTTCCTTGCTTGCGTAATTGAAATCGTTGGATAGACCTAAACAGAGTGCATTTTATTGTGTGGGGAATATATTGAATGGGAACGTTATAGAAACTTAGTCTCGCTGTGCCAAATAAAAATGGTTACCTGTATCCCTCAACACTCTCCTTTGGATGTTCACATAACTTTCATAAGCACTTGATTCTCTACGCAGACTTGTGTGCAGCAATAGGAAAGGAAAGGTATGGCTGGACCTCTTGGTTCTGGTACGTGAAATTGAAATTGAAATTGACCGATATTGAATTGAAACTTTTAAACATTCTTATTTGCTCCAGTTAATATTTTATTTATTAAACTTTGTTATTAAATTCTGTTTTTTTGGTTTTTTTGTGTGAATTTTTTTTTGTAAATTTTATATTTCTCTTGTTTCTCACAGACGTCGATGATATCACATATATTCCGCTGTAAATGCAATGAAGGAGAAGCCCAAGTCGATAAGAAAGCAATCATTAACCTAAAAACAGATCGTATCATTTTTGTCTTTCTTCTCGTTCGGTAGTGTGATAACGAAAGCTGTAGTTTAACTCCTAGCTTAAACAGTTCGGATTTCAGCGTAAAAGCAAAATGTTTCATTGCCAACACATATGGCTGTAAACGCTTATTTCGAATCTTCTTGGACATGCTTTCCATTCGATTCAATTCGATTCGAGTCAATTTTTTGATAAAAAATCCTTTAGTAAAAATTATATCATCGTCAAACAAACATTTGAATGCAGATATTCGTATATGCCATACAATTATTTTTTAAGCAAAAATATAGATTTCAACTTTTTTCTATTCTTTGCTTTGTTTTGAACTCACATGTTAATAAAGTGTACAAAATAGAGGCGTTCCATTACAAAATATGCTATTACCATTAATATATTTTCTTGACTGTTTCAGTTTTTCTTTTTATAGCTACCAAGCACAAAGGGAAAGAGGCTGAAGTCATTATATCCTTTGTAACATCTCGTTACGCTCATCATTTTTGGTTTTTTTTTTTAGTATTAAAGTGAAATTTTTATGCGATTAATTATGTATGCCTATATATTTTTTAATTGCATATTAATCATCATAAAAATACTATTGTTACCCATCCTTTACTATACAAATATAGTCCACTATGTATGATTATGACGAAACTGGACAACTAATCAAAGTAGTCGCCGTTCCGTATGTTGAAACTTTAAAAGTATAGGCGCAGAAAGTAAAGTGTTACTAGGAGTCCATCCAGACACTGTTAGATATTGATTTCACAACCATTCTGACGGAGGGTTTCAGACTGCATACGCATACACGTTAAGTATCAGTTTAATTCTCGCAGAATAAGTTTAGGTAGCCTTGGAAAATTTGTGCTTCAAATCCTAAACTATCATCTGCTATCAACTGTATGCTTCGAATCGATTTGGAAACTTCACCTGCAGGGTTTAAATTTTCCATCATTGTGCGGTTTAACTTAATACCTCAACTTTTGTTAATAATAGGCAAACACGCAATGTTAAATTGACGTAAAACCTTATGCTCATTAAAATATTTTATACTTTATTAGATCTCTGGCGTGTAAGCCCGCCTGTTACAAATGGAGGGACGAACCTAGCATATCGTTATCGGTCGTTGGTGGGCACATAAATATGATGAACACTAACTTATAATGGTTTTCATATTCACTGGCAGGAGGATTTCTCCACTTTACTAATCAGTAAGGGGAACAAATTTTATATTTAAACAAACATGGTATACATGGAGCTTTTGAGATACGCATTGAAGTCCTTATAGAAGGTGTAAAATTATTCTCCCTCTTTTCTTCTCTTCTTTTATCTCACTACATATTGCTTTTAAGTTTCGCGAACAAAAGCGTTACGTTCCAATCGAAGTGATCCTTGCAAAGTACTTAACGAGAGCTTTTTGATCAGTTGGAACTGTCACAGTGAACTTGCGGCGGTTAGGATTTAAACGGCAGATGGAACGAAGTTCTCTTGATTGCTGAGATTTAGCTATTTTCTGTGTCTGTTTCATATGGGCCACTGATATGAGATCAGACTTAAAAGGATTTTCATAATCTTTCACTATGAAATGCTTAACAGAAAAATTGGTAAATCTCTTTGAATCTTTTTATACACTTCTTTACTTGTGCTTATGTTAAGTCTGTGCGGATGTATGCAGCACTTAGAAGAACTTGATGGACGCCCACTTTTTATTATACCGGACAATTCAGAATTGTTTTTTTGCCTGCCCCCTGTCCATCTGTCTGTCTTTTTTTCTTTTTGTCAGTCTAGAAGTCGCAATTTTCGAATTCAGTCTAGGCGCAGGAGTTATTAATAAGGATTCCAAAATTCATAATATATATATATATTATATACTCATGCTACACATCATGAAAATGTTTTGTTTTTTTAGTAGACTTTTCCCAACTTTACGAACGCAAGACATGCACTAGGTTAAGTTTGTGTTTGTACATTAAGACCAGAAATATATCATTTTAATGATACTTTAAAAACATTTCATATACATGAAAAGAACATGACGTAGAGAAATGAACACGTGGGCTACCATATCGAGAAGGCAAGACATTTAGAACGCATCTCGAAAACCCTCCCTTAAAAGGCTTCTATTCAAAAATTTTTTACGAAACATATCCAAACACTATGTCTTTTGCAAATGCGCAGAATCCTTCATCATTGAATTAAGTCATGAGCCTTAAAATGCTTAAAAAAAGGACATTGTTTTGTCCATAAAGCAAACTATCTAATTATCTTAACAAATCTTTGAATATCTACATAACTTTAAATTTTACTTTCCGTAATGATAGACACTTTCAACACGGCGTGCTTCTCTCTAAAGGGTATATGAAATGGTTGTACATTTCTTCTATTTTTTGTTTAAATAAAGTTTAGAAAGAATTCTCATAATTTCGCAGAAATAGAATAAATGATTTCGGTATTATTTTTTTTCAATCTTCCATTGGGTGATTACACAAAAGCTGTAAACTTAAGACCTAAAGAATCTGGTAAACATAAAAGAAAAACTATTTAATGAAAGAAAATGTTTATGAAATTACCTGAAAAGAGAATTATTGCCAAGTTATTTTCCAAGAAAAAAAGACATATTCTCAGTTGCGTTAAACACATTTTTAATGAAAAATGAGTTTTTATATTTGGTATAAAAATTTTATCGTTTTAAGAGTACTTATCTTTCTATAATAAAAACTAATTAGATTATTTGTTGCTTGAAGTGAGATAAAAACAAACTTATATAAGCAATTGATTTCTTTATATTACGATGATGGCCGCGATCGTATGTTCTGCTTATTCGATAATGTTTTAGTGGATTTTTCATGCTCTTTACAATTACTTTGTGTATTTTTTATTATTCAACGGCGAATCTATGTCTGCTTAGTCATCCTTTTCGTCTTTGTTCCCTTTTCTAGTTTATTTCATAAAAAGTGACAGAAAGAAAACATAACATGCGTAATATTCAACGTTGATAATGCAGTTGATGAGGTTGCTGGGGTGATAATGATACCAATTGCATAGCTTTAGGACTTAAAGTAATCAGCGGGAGATAAGATGGCTTTAAAGCAACTTTTCCAATGTTAGGGGTGTGAATAAAATAAACTCGATGGTGTAAGTATAAACAATTATAAAGAACGTACTTCTTTTTAAGGTTTGATTAGGTTGAGTTCTACTTCCTTTTAGCCACTACGAAATTTCTGAAGTGAAAACAGGCATGCCATGCGACGTCCAGACAAACTATCAGCATTGACTTTAAAATCGAATATGGTGCCTACATTTCGAAAGATCATCTGAGTACATTCGAACGAAGGCATCACGAATGAATAAATTATGCGATTAAGCTAATTGCTAGAGAAAAAACTTCGCGTGAAGGAGGAGACTTCGAGAAACGCTAGCACCTCTGAAGGGGATTAATTCCCGCTTCAGCCGATAATTTATTGGTTGTTGGAGCCTCAAAAGGCAACTTGTCGTTTCCGTACAGAATTTATATTCTGCTTGACAATTTAGACGCTAGTGGTAGGGAACAATTGGTTTTATGCTGTAACGTTAGTTACAAAGACAACTCTGTAGAATGCCGATTTGTTAAGTTCAATTACAACAAAAGTCGACAGACGGAACCATTGGCAAGTATGTAAATGTTAAAAGTGTACAGAGAAGGTTTCTATTTTCCTTTGGCATTTATATTGAAAAATATTTTTTTTAAAGAATCAAAGAAAATATGTTAAATTTTTTTTTACAAAATGAGAGTTCATTAGAATTGTTCCCCACAAAGTTTGGACTAAAGGGAGTCTCCATGCTTTAAACAACTCCCAGTCTGTTTCGTTTATTTGATAAGGGAATAATACAATACACAATTTTGTGATAAAACTATTACTACTATTGTGATAAAACTATTATATATAAATTTCCATCGTAGGCAGAAATTTTTGAATGGTTACCTTATAGCGTTTGTTCAACAAATGTGTTTTCAATATATATGGTGTAACTGCAATATTTTGTTGGAGCATCAATCTGTGAAATCATCGTTTATAAAGGTAATGAGACTGTTTTGCGAATAGTGGATGAAGAAGGAAAAGTTTTGTCAAATGCTACCGCAGTTGATAAATTGCAAATTAGTAGTGATACTAAATGCTGCTACTTTCCAGAGTTGGGGCAGCACATAAGTCGTCGAAAGCATTCGATTACATTTCGTAATAGAGGCAATCTTGTAAAACGCGCTAGTGATGGCTATATCTATTATTTAGGAAGACTTGACAACACGATTAAACGTTTGGAAGGATTTTTTATCAAAAAACATTGAGTACATATTTCGTAAAATTAGTATAAGCACAGTGCTGTAAATTCTTGTTAGAGATGAACCGCCAATCCATTGCAAACAACCCATAATAGTAAAAAAAGTATTTCAATTTTTGAATCCTAAGAAGATATCGAGATTAGAAGCTGACCTAAATACGATGTGGACAAAGCGCGCCTATTTAGGAGAGTTGATTTGATAGTTTTCAATAAATCCGATGTTGGTTTCAGATCTTCGCAAAGGACTCTAAAAGTATTAAAAGACTAAGAGTAATAATATTTACATTGACTAAACTTTAAAATAGTCAAGCCCCTAGGGAAACGTTTAGGACATTCAAGTTTATATCTCCAACTAACGTCGGCGAATCGATCCCCCGTGAGAAGAAAGCTTGCTAAGTTGTCTAGGCCAGATTAAAAGAGATACGAGTGCGATTCCAAGGAAAGAGAAGGAAACAGTTTAACATTGTTAGCGTTTCATTAAGATAGGACTGTACTGAATCACCAAAGGGAGATCATTGATGTACAAGACAAACAGAAAGGGTGATGACAAAGGAGGGCCATCAGGCCTACGGGCACGACTATATTTAAGTGACCTTAAGCGTTGTGTATCTTGATATGGGTTAGACCTCTAACATTTTGGCAAATGATAATTGCTCGATCTGAAGAGATTTTTTTGCAAGAGAAGGAACTATAGAATTAGAACTATAGAATTGCGGGGCCTATCTCGCGGAGTAAATTTAATTTATTTAACCAAATATTTGTACTTTCCAACGGAGCTAAAATCTGAAAGAAAGAAATAGCTCTTGTTTAAGATGAAGACACACGATTAAGACTAATAGATGGGGTTTTTACAGCAAGATAACTTTCGCTTTTATTATTTAAGGTGCCCGGTGCCAATCTTAACAAAAATATTGGTTTCCGGGTCGAAACTGTTGCTAAGGAGAGAACGTTCGAAGCGCAAATATTATTATTTGAAACGTTAGGAGTCAAAGATTGGAAATTTTGAGGCGGGGAAAAATGAAAGGAGTGATTGTGCTTATTTGTGAAACTTGGGATTCTGCACCTGCGCCACACGAGCTAGGGGTGAGGTAAATTTATTATTTTTTTTATATTTTCCTGAAGCTTGGGTTCAATATGACTATCAGGAGCAGACGCATGTGCGCGTGTGCATCAGCGTAGCTAATACGAGGAGATCTGCTCGAATTAATTGTCTTAGTTTCATTCGGGATATGGTTAACGTAATCCTTTCGGTGGATCCAAGTCTGCGCCTGCAGCGCGACCGGCTATATCTGCACATATGGCAGGACAATGACGCTTATAAAGCCACGAAATAATGAACCAATTAGAGTCAGGACCTGTTTTGGTTCGACAGGGAAATGCAAGTGAACAATCCATGTTGAAAGGCACACCAGTATTATTAAGAGGAAAAAAAACAAAAGAGTTACCCACGTACTCACAATGTTCTCTTTACACGCAAAACTCGCACAATTGAAAGCACAGAAAGCAAAAAGAAAACTGTAAATAAATCAAGACAGAAAAGAAGAACAAGCAAAAAGCAAGAAAGACAATTTTTGAAGACAGCGCAAAGTGCTGATCACCCACCGAGACTAAAATGATATCAACAAACAGAACAATACGATGAATACAAATTAAGGGCAAAGTTCAATATGTTTCCCTATATATAAAAAATTTATAATTGTTTGCGCTTTAAACTCGTTTAAAATAAAATTAAACAAATGAAAATATTGTTGTCAGGCTAGGCCGACCGTTCAATACCTTGTACCACATTGTCTAACACAATTCTTATTTTTGCCATAGAACACAAAAATTATACCCTGTTTTTATAGGGACTGTATATTAAAAATTAGATCTCCTTACAAATAAAGGCTTACTTTCCGTAAAAAGGGTTGCGTCCAAGGGTGCGTATTCAAAATTCAGCGTGGTCTATTTTTATATCAAACTATAATTATGGATCAATTTTTATCATAAAATATCAAAACTTACATTTTTCTACTGTAAAAAACAAAAATTTTCGTAAAATTCCTTATATAGCGTAGGATACAAAAATAGTCGTGGATGGTCCAATATTGGTGGAGTGAATTTTTTTTTATCTTAAATTACTATTATGGGTTAAGTTGCATCGTAGCACATTAAAATTTACATTTTCGTGAAAGTTTATGCATAGGATAAGATCCTAAAAATGGACCAAGTTGATCCAAATTCCATTAATTTTTTATCCTAAATTACTATTATGATTTGGTTTTCACTATGAAGCATTGAAAATTACACAAATAGTATATTTATTACCTTTTCGTCATACGAACTCCGGTTTTCGTTATATGAGAGATGGTCCAAACGTTGCGGGCCACAGTCAGTCCAAGTTTTCATACCAATATAGAATGTCAAATTACTTAGCGACTTTTGTCGAGAAATTTTGAAATCACAATTTTTTTCCATATAATGGTTATTGAGAATAGGGCGACATATGGGGAGTAGTCGAAAAAGTGGACCGATGCGAACCATTTTCTATAGCGTTCGTCCTTGGGACACAACACGTCACTATACCAAATTTCATCAATATATGTCAAGAATTGCGACCTGTAGCTTGAACAAAAATTTGCACGGTCAGACATCAGACGGATAGACAGGCCTGGAAGCATCAGAATCATTTTCTAAATCGATCGGCATAGTAAAAGGTGGATATATCTTTAGCATTTCTGCGTGTTACATTCGTCCGCACAAACCTACTATAATCTGTACCACAAGTGGTGCAGGGTTTAGAAAGAATTACTAAATTTGTACGCATAAAGTAAAAAAACACGTCGAGAGGACGCGCGCAGGGTTGACAAACTCATGCTACTAATAGTGAAATACTAACCAACAATCCGTATGCCATCGAACAATATACAAGAAAACGTTCTAAATTGGCAACAAATTTAAGTTTTAACCATGCTGGAGGTACGCAGCCTGTTTATCAACATAATTTAGTGAAAATATTAGTGGACGCTAATGTGACAATATATGATGTGATGAAATTCTTAAGTAGTTCGGATGAAAAACCAATTGAAGTGCCAACGGTTCCAACCTATTTAAACTTTGCTACTCAATAAATTTACATAGCAGTCCATCATTGCATCAAAAAGGTGTTGTTGCTGTTGTATATGGTTTTATACCAAAAATCACCTCATCCAAATAGCATCTATTAGTTCAACCACAACCGCAACGTATAAACTGGAATGTAACGCTTCAAATCTGATACGCTCATGTCGTCCATATAAACATAACTGTATTTATGGGGAAAAATTATTTAAGGCGATCGTAACACATTACTTATCCCGAATTCTCCAGCGAGAATGGATCATCTGTCAATGGCAGCATTGTGAAGTACAGCGGCATCAACATCGTGCATTAAGGAGACATCCTATGATTTTATGTTGCCTTTTCTTTTTTTCTCTAAATCCAATTGTAAGTGCTATGTGTCTGAACGTTCAGGAGATTTCCCATTTATCCAGTACTTGTGTAAAAAGTTATGGTGAAAAATTTATCCAATACTTGTGTATAAAGCTATGGTGAAAAAAAAAATTGGTATTAATAAAAATGAAATACTTTTCCTTGTTCAAAGGAAAGTAGCTTAGGGGTCACGTGATCCAACCTCGTGGTCTCCCATTAAAAATTATGGGCCTTGGGTAGAGCAGGATGCAGAGTGGCCATGGGTTTAAGATTATCCTGTTCGGTAAGTAGGTTTCGTCCGTCCGTTTTTTCATAGGAGGGTAAAGGACGTGTATTTCTTTTCGTTGTAATCGCCCGCGGAGTGCTCGTGGAACAATAATTTGAAAACATCTCTTGAATTAGCTAGCTCAGCAATAACACTGGCCCCCAAAAAATAATAAAAAATTGATATTCTAAATTTACACAGACATTGAGGACATACAGACGCATGCTTCTAATGTCACATGTAATAAACCTTTCTGAATTAATCCAAGCTTGTCTGTTCGTCTGATGTTTGTTTGTGTATTTTTGTGTTTAACGTGCATGTCGCAATTTTTGAGATATTTCTATGATATTTGCTACACCGACGTGGTCTGACCCAAGCACGAATGCTATTGAAAATGGTTCGGGTCGGTCCCCTTTTTCGACAAGCCCCAAAAAAGGTTATTCGACAAAACCCATTGTAAATCATTTTTTAGAACCCACTCTAAAAAGCTATAATTTTTAATATTTCGTGGTGAAAATCGGTTCATAACAGTAAATTGACAAAGAAGTCGGTCTGACCGAATTCGGACCAGGTGGATCTATTGTTTCGGCTTATAAGAATTCGCACGAAATTAAAGCCAAAAACTTTTTATGCCAAAATGATCTAATTGTTAGTGTTCTATGATGAAAATTTGTTTACATTGTGAAGAAAATTATCAACATGAAGGTTTTTACAAATGAAAGCACAAGTTTAACATGTTTTCTGTGAAGTTGCTTTTGAATATGCGTACCCTCTATGGTACATACTAACAAATTTAATCATTTAAAACAGTTCGACATCGACTTGTGTCCTGAGTAGTGCGTGTTTTCTTTTCGACTGCAATGTTTTAATTGTCTTGTTTTTTTGGTGTTGCGCATTGAGCTCGTGTCTTTTCAGTGTTTTTTTTTGCTAAAACTGACTATCGCAGATACCGTACGTGCTCCCTCTAAATATAATAATAAAAAAAAAAAAAACGAAAAGGAAAAGGAAAAATAAAATATTGAAAACATTTGACATTGTCTTCAGTAGTTCCCAAACCTTTTCAAGTGAGTGGCTATTTCGCAAATAGCTAAATAATAGAGAACCATAAGGCATAATGGCCCCGGGGCCGCCAGATAAAAGCTCGAATAGACTCCATCTATTAGCTGACTCATACCCCCAAACGAAAAAAATTAAAAATTCGAACTTTCCGGTGTTGCCAATCAGTGACATCACACCTATTGACAAAAAGTATATCGTTATTTCTTCAACTGATGCTAGTGTAACAATTTCTTAAATCAGCCCTTATGCTATAAAAAAAAAGCCCTAGACTGCATTACAATATCCATAGACTCTATCTCCATTCTACGCGATGGGAATTTACGTGTTCTCGCTGGGAACGCACGCGCAACCGAAAAACTCATAAAGTCGAAATCATTAGCTAATTTATGTATTATTTCCGCTAAACTGCATGAAAAACTGAACTCAGTTAGAGGGATAATTTATGCCCCGTGCTTAAAGCGTGTGCCGGAAGATGAAATTGTTCGCGAAATGGGCAGTCAAGGAGTGACTGATGTCCATAAATTCGCCAAACTAAATGACGAGGGAAAAACTCGCTCTCCTACAAGAACGATTATTTTGACTTTTGACCGCTACCGGTTACCACGAATAGTTGATGTGGCGTGGTATAAAGGTAAAGTGGAACTCTTCATTTCAAATCCAATAAGGTGCAAAAACAGCCAACGTCTGGGTCATACGTCAAAAGATGCACCAGTGCTTCATCATGTGCTAACTGTGGTCTTCCTCCACTGCTGGATGCTGTGCACGTAGTTTCTGCATAAATTGCAATGATCAACACTGGGCGTTAGACAAACAATGCCCACGTTTTATACAAAAGCGTGAAATTCTAAAAATCAAAACAGAAAATAACTGTAGCATGGGCGAAGCACGACGCAAATACCGGGAAATAAATCCATCTGGAGCACAAAGAATTAGCAAAAGTAATACCTTTGCTGCTGTTGCCTCGCAAATCGTGCCTAATAAGCCTCTAACTCCAACTCCTTCCTATGAAAAACTTATTCTACCATCAATCAAAAATCAAAAATCATATTGCGAAACCAGTTCCATCACCAGTGAAAGATAATTTTGAAAAAATCAAAGCAACAGCAAATATCGAAAAAACTAAAACAACAACACGTATCCTAAAATCTAATAAACTAAATTCACCAGAATCACCACCTCTCAACTCTAGTCAACAAATTACAAGTTGTAATGAATCCAATCTTCCATCCCTTAATCAACCGTCAATTTCAAATTACTCACGTGTGCCCACTCGTTGCACTTCAAATGTACGCAACCACCTAAGTACAGATTATACTGCTGGTAAAAACAAATTATTCTCGCAAAATTCCTATAGCGACCTTCTCGACGAAGACGATGACATGGAAACTTAACCCTCCTACTACTTCGTTTCCATGTCATTACAATTAAATAAAATTTTTGAAATTCTACAATGGAACATTAAAGGACTTATTAATAATTTTGATGAACTCCGTTCAGTCATAAATGATTTTAATCCAACCTTTATATCCCTTCAAGAAACCCATTGTAGAAGCTCTTTTAATCCTATTTCACCCAAATCATATACTGGATACTTCATGAATGCTGATCAAAATTCATATTCTAAACAAGGAGTTGGTATTATTATAACATCAAGCATACCTCACAAACGCACAAATTTTAACTTCAACATAGGAAGCCGTAGCAATACAAATAATCTTAAACATAAAATTTACAGTGCTTTCGCTCTGTATCCCACCTTCGCAATCGTTTTCTCAGCAAGAACTCTGAAATTTATTCTCCCCCCCATTAATTATATGCGGCGACTTTAGTAGCTGGAAAGCCATCTGGGGTTCGACAGTGAACAACACTCGTGGTACTGTTTTAGAAAAGGCCTTGCTTCAAAGCAACCTCTGCATTTTAAATGATGGAAAAGCAACGCACTTTTCAACCCATCACACCTTTTCACATATTGATTTAGCACTCCCTCCCTTATTCCTTTGGTTTCTTGGTCTATTTCTGATGATCTACATAATAGTGATCACTTTCCAATCATAATCGATCTTAACCTTTCAAAGAGCTCCGTTACTCCAGCAAACCAGGCCAAATTCCTCCTAGATAAAGGGGATTGGATCAAATACTGCAAACAGGTCGAGTCATATCTGAATTCGAAGCCTTTTAACGGCAACCATGATGCTGCTATTATGCCTAAAGCGATTCGCACGGCTGCTCACCTCTCACCAACAGCTTTTTTCAACGAGCTAGGCTTCCTTGGTGGAATAACACGCTTTCGTTATTGAGGAAAAATAAAATGGATCTATGGCACCGCTTTAAGAGATGTCCTGATCATGATCATTTGTTAGTATACAAAAAGGCCAATGCTCTATTCAGGAAGGAGTAACGAAAATCAAAGGCACTTAGTTTCGAACTTTTTTCGAAAGGAAATACATCAATGAAAGTTGTCTGGAACAAAATCAACAGACTCAATGGGACTTCAAATTTGAACGAAATTTCTGCCATCTACACTCCCAGTGGAACTTTGACTGACGCAGATGAGATTTCTAATCATTTTGAAAAACTGTGATGCGAATTCTCCTCTGACACCAACTTCTCCAGTGCTTTCATCGAAAATAAAAGGACTCCAATTTCTCTTCCAATTCCTATTGACAGATGTGCTATGTCCCTGGAAAAATGCATATCTATCCGAATCTCTCTTTTATCTTGCCTCTCAAGAGTATTAGAAAAGATTATGGCATCTAGATTATCCTGGTTTCTTGAGTCCAAGAACCTGATTACAAAGCAACAAGTTGGTTTCAAGCGGGATAGAGGGTGCATCGACGCTCTTTTACATATTGATTACTTTACGAGCAAAGCAATTTCCGAACGGAATCAATCTCAAATGATTTCGAAAAAGCATTTGACAGAGTTGGTCTTCATGTTATTTTAAGGCTCTTGAAATCATG
Organism: Glossina morsitans morsitans; assembly: GCA_001077435.1. Classification (NCBI taxonomy): domain Eukaryota; kingdom Metazoa; phylum Arthropoda; class Insecta; order Diptera; family Glossinidae; genus Glossina; species Glossina morsitans. Next base: position 42,791 of record CCAG010005201.1, read on the forward strand.
GAATGTTGGACCCAAATTCTTCAACTACATCAAATCATTCATGTCGCATCGGCGCTTTAAAGTTAGGACTAACAATCATCTCTCTGATTCTTTTCCGCTAATGAATGGCATTCCGCAAGGATCTCCTCTTTCTGTCACGCTGCTCCAGATCGCTTTCAACGAAATTAGTAAAATTCTTTGCCGTGTGCCGAGAATCGAACATTGTCTCTACGCGGACGATGTGTACATTTTAACAAAAGAAAAAGATAATGCGAAAGCAATCAACATCCTCGAATCTGTTGGACGATAAATCTCTACATGGGCAACCTTGTCAGGTGCTAAAATTTCTATACAAAAATCAAAAAAAATGCACATTTGTCGAAAACCGTTGTGTGATGCAGGAAATCTACCGATGCATATTAACGACTTACCAGTACTAAACGTGCAGACGCTCCATATTCTCGGGCTCACGTTTTCCAAAAATTATCGTTGGAAAACACACTGTCTTCGGTTAAAAAATTCTATTTTAACAAGGGTGAATTTCCTACAGTACGTTCCTTGAAAAAGCCACGTGCACATTAAAACTATTGCTTATCTTACCAAAATGCTTGTTTTAAGCAGGATTGACTACGCTTTGATAATTTATGGCAATAGCTGCAAATCTAATATCAACATTCTTAAACCGATTTATCACCAAGCCCTCAGAGCAAGTTGTTATGCTTTTCGGACGACGCCGAATTGAAACTGGTCTCCCAACTTTAGAAAATAGGCTTTATGAATTAAAAGCTAAAATAGTCCCCAAGCTTCTTAATTCAAACAAATCTATTGTCGGTGGTGACGTGAGAAAGATTATTATTGCGAAGAAAATTCCAAAGTCACCGTCTGCAATTGACTATTGTTTGTACGTCGCAAAGGCATTGGACATTCTCCAAAAAATAGTGCGCTATTTTGGTGTTAAACCCCCATAGATTTTGAAAGACTGCTCTTTTGACTTTTCGCTGTCTATGCACAAGAAAGAAGATACTCCAAATTACGTCTTCAGGAATCTAATAGCTGAAAAAACCCAAGTACTGGGGAGTACCGATTGGAATCTTTTATACACAGACGGCTGAAAATCTTCTAGTCTGCCTCCTGCTTGTGCCGTGGTAGATGCTTCAGGGAAGGTTCTTCTCAATCACATATTTCACGAAAGTACTTCAACTTTCACAGCCGAAGCCAAAGCTATCCTTCACGCTGCGAACCTTGCCCATAAACACAAACTCAAAACTGTCATTGTTACCGACAGTTTGTCTGTGTTACAAGCTATTCGGAATCCTTCGACTTCGACATGGAGCGCCATCAACAAATTAAGGAATATAAAAGCACTACTCTTCTATTAACCCTCAATTAATTCCATCTTTATATCCAACAAATGTTGAGAAAATCAAAATACAAACATTTTCCAGAATTCGCCTTGATCATACAATTGCAACTCACCAATGGATCTTGAAGAAGTCTTCCTCCTCAATCTGCAGTTGTGGACAAATTCTTACTATAAAGCACATTCTCTGCGACTGCGTTATCTTTTCCATGGCTAGAAGTGTTGCTTTTGGAACGATTAACCTGTTGGACATTCTAAAATCAGCTTTGGAACAGAATATCAATTCAATATATTACTTTATTAAAACTACTAGGCTCAATATCTAATGTACATTTTTATAAGTTAGAGCCGATAGCCTGTGTTGCTAGTGTTCAATGTCTTTTTTTTAGGCTAAGAATTTATTTCATTAGTCTAAAATTTTAATAATAATAATAATAATAATCATTTTAAAAAAATCTATTTTGTGTTTACGAGTGTAAGCACATATTTCCCGTTCCAAAAAATAAAAATCTCCATTTAATAAAAAACTAAATTATATTAATGTTACCGACCAGCCAGTCGGCTGTAAATTTCGTCCCGACGCCGGCTCTGTATAATATAAGGTTTTTTTCCTTTCACAGTCCTATCTTGTTTCGTTGTTGTTAAAACAAGTATGCAACCCTGGATCGAAAAAGAGGATTGTAAAGCTCTCGCGCGAAAAAGGCAATTTTGGGGACGGGAGAAGGTGAATGTTGCTGATAGGAGATAGAAAGGAAACAAAAGTAGATCAAAATGGCGAAAAAGGAAAAGAAACCATTTTTTTGCAGAAAACGTGTTGCAAAATTGAACGAAAAAATAGTTTAGCAAAAGAAAACTCGGAAAAATTAATTTTACGTATATCTTGCAATTCTCTTATCATTGAATATCGTTAAGTTTTTCGAGTTTTACTTGGCTGAAAACATGTTTAAATAAAATGACAAAGTTCATAGAAGTTGTTGTTGCAAAACTGTGTACAAGTGCGCATCAGGTTCAATTGGATTTTGAATATACATAGACACGCCCTTTTACGGCCGCATTGCGTGACGGTACGTTGGCTTGGAATATTTTAAATTAATAAATTAAATCTGCAATTATCAAAATAAATTCCTGTAATCAAGAGATTCTTACACAATAAATTCCGATTGTACTTCAAATAAGTCAGAACAAGAATCCAGAAGAAGAATAATCAGCTCATTGTGCATTTCGAATATTTTCAAGGACATTTTTAATGTGAGGATAGTTTTCAGTAAATATTTAAAGGTCATTTAGAAGTGAAGAAAGTAAAAATAGTTTAAATCAGATAAAATTTAAATTTTATGATAAAACTGCCCTAATCGAATTTGTGAATAAAGTTCTAGTCGGATTAATGTTTCCTCCAAGGTAACCTGCGTTTAAGAATAAATAAAAAGTGGACGATTGAATGTTAATTTGCGTAAAAATAACAATTACAAGCAAACTCCGAAATTTTGATGATTGTGGAAGGCTTTATTCTAAAGATCTTTTAATTAAACTTAATTGCTTGTCCCGTATGCATATATTTACGCATATATGCATCATACTTTATTTATTTATTTTTTATTTACCTACACATGAAACTCAACTAAAATATTAAAAACTTGTATAAAGCATATAAAAAGAAGTAAGGAAAAAAAAATTAAATAATAGTTCATGTATAAATAAACAAGAAAGAAGAAACCTACCTAAACCCATATATCGCTTTCTTTTACCTAATATTCGCCATTCTTGAGTAGCACGAATAACAAAGTCCATTAGCCATGTCTGTCAATTTGCGTCTTACAATATCGGATCATATCTGTTTGTAGAAAACCAGAAACATTCTCGAGTTCTTGCTTTTTGTACGTTCATTAAGTTTCGAAACCAAATTTTCTTTGAAAGCCACTTAAATCGAATCATCGGATCCCCTATAACTAGATAACGTAAGAAAATTATTACGTGCTGATTTATATGTTACTCCTGTGTTGAATGTATCAAGGGGGCATGGGAAGTCTCACGTATCTGTGTGTTGACTGTAAGAATATAAATATAAAGTGCAAGCAGCTCTAAGGCAGGATAATTCTATTAAATAAAGAAATTTATCCTAACAAATTTAGTGATGGGGTCGCTCCCGTATTTGTTAATCTTAGCAGAAATTATTTTGTAATTCTTGAAAATTATACAAGAAGTCTTATAAGCTGCGTATGTAGTATTCCACCGACGGTTTAGTTATTATTTACTTGTCTTTCCTTCTATGCCTTGCAATCGCAAATTATGACCTCAAGACCTTGGATATTAAACGTGACCTCAAATGGGTTTCTATAGCTCTTCTTGAACTACGTTTTAAAATTAGCTAAATGTAGAGCACTCTCTGAAAAAACACGAAACTCTGATGTCCAACTAACTAATGTTTGTATCAAACGGTTACTATTATGTAAACTTGAAAGCTCATCGTAAATTATCAAGTTTGTTATTTTAAATGAGAGTTGAGCTTGTGTACTTTGAGCAAAGTAAATTGCGATAAATGACGTATCACATATAGCAGCAATGCTGCTACAGATGGCGATTTGCGTAGTAGTTTGCATGGACCATTTCTTATCTTTCTCTTCAAATTATCCATTTTTCCTTGATTAAAAAAGTCCGGAAAATTAGTTATTCACCTAATAATTTCGCCAAACCCACAAGTAGGCAAACGTGAATGCATCCGAAACTTAATATGGTCCTTGCGTATTGTCATGGGATTTCTAAACGCGTTTTTCGGAATGACCATGTCAGCAATAACTTACGCTTTATTTCTACACTTTTCGGGGAAGTAGTTGAAAAACATGTGCGCACACACATTCTTCATTCTGGATGGGTGTTATGAGAAGTAAATTTGCGACGCATTGCGGGTTCACACTTAAGACCTAACCAACGCAGCTATGTACTTCCGAACTAAGCGTAGGAAAAGCACCAT
>CCAG010005203.1:0-54857 GCA_001077435.1 Glossina morsitans morsitans
CGTTTTTTTTTTTGTTTTACATACATCTAACTAAATTCACGATATTTGAATATCTCGACATATAAGCTACAAATCTACTGGCTTGGTCCATCTCTACCCAACAAACCAAAAAAAAAAAAAAAAAAATATACTCAACGTGAAAATATCAGGAAGCCCTATAATATTCTGCCAGCATATTGAATGAAACCAGCATCCTGCAGTTTTTCAGATAAAACCGTTAAATCCTCTATTATTAAGAGCCAAATATGCAGAGTATACAGCGTAATTTGTCCAACATATTAAGTTTCTAGTTTAGAAACTTGGAAGCCATTGCTGCCATGGCTAAATATGGCTAAAATAAATAATAATAATAATAATAATAATAATATAAATAAATTAATAATAATAATAATAATATGAAAGATCGAAAAAAGTATTGCAAAGTTTTCAAGAAAGAGACCATTAGCATGCGCGAACAATGTCATATATTTTCATACGCAACTTGTAATTTCAATGCTACATCAGAATACGTGGGTACGACCGAATGTGCAATAAGTTGTTTCTGATTCACGGACAAATTTCAAAGTTCAAGTAAATGATCCTGCAAGACGCGCTTTACATCCGGCAGCGTGTATATTTCCGGTAGAGGCAACAAGCGTTTCCAGCAATATCAACAAAATATTCGCCTTTTCAATATCCCGTTCAAAGCGAAAAATAAATAAATTTTTCTATTTTTTTAAAGGTAAAGGGCCCCTTAGTGTCACAACCTCGTCTGATTAGGGCTTCGCGCCAGGTGTGGACGTTAACAATTGACAATATATGTCACTGATAAACGTTCAACAACATGCACGCTTCAGTTTTTTGATCCAGACTCTATAACTTTTTAGACATAAATATGTAGTACAAACTGCTTTCTAAAGCAAACGTGACTCTCTGCGCATTAGAGCGCCTCGATTTATTAATTGCGTGCTATTACCTGAAAGGCTATTATTCGGCTTCTACAAATCCGATCGCCACACCCATTGGGAAAAACGCCCATAAAGAATATATCTTCCGCAACCCAGTCAGCCGTCAATGGGTGGCGCTACTAACGTCCGCTACTTTGAAGAAGTCGTGTTTACTTTGGAAGGCATTTTGTAAATACATAGTATCTTCTCAGAATTTAATTTATTAACCGTTAAAATGCACTAATGGTCAATACTATTTCTAATAAAAGAGCTTTTGAAATATTGAGAGCTGAGCAATTGCAGTTTTGTAGAAAGACTAATAGAGTTTTTTTTAGTTGATTTTATCTATAATGTTGTAATAGTTCAGACTTGGATTTTGGATCAAACTGCAATATCAAAGCTTGGGTTTTATATCAAACTGAAATATCAAACCTCGTGTTCTACATCACACTGACATAGAAATGAAAAAATCTTTGCAACGAAAACAAGGAATTAAAAATCTTAAGGCAAACATTTTCGCATAATTACAAGCAAAAAAAAAAAACAAATTTTCCGACTTGGTAACGTAAAGTTACTATTATGGCAGAGTTAGTTATTCGCCAAAACAAAAAAGGTCATACACATAAGTATACAGAACAGTAAAAAAAAAAAATATTTTTAAATATTTATTCATCAATCACTAATATAAAGACAATACTTACAGATCGGAAACTCTGATACAGATTAACACGCTCGCGAACGTCAATGGTATAGCATGCTATGAATGCCTTAGCATTCAAACTTTTAAATCCAATTATTTTTATTTCATTTTATATAACTTTAATACATTAATAATAATTAGTTAAAAAAGTGGTCCAATATCGTCGTGGATGTTATGCCAGTCCTCACATATACACAATTATATTGTGGCTCTCGTTATAAAATATATTTAATCAGATTTCGGATATCACATCCAGTTTTAAAATAAATTGACTGTCATTGCATGCACATCACTGAAATTTTTGCTATTCGCGAGCTCTAAACAAGCATGGTGAGGCAAATTCCTAATGGTCAGTCTCCAATTCATTATATAATCGAATCAAATAACTGTCAGCAGTTTTAATGGAAATCTAGTTACAAAAATATGAAAAATATATGCTTTTAAATACATTTAGTTTTAAAGAAATTTTAATAATTTTAATTATGATAATCAGTTACTTAATAGAATGAATAAACATAAAAGTCATCTAATTTTTTTGTAAACGGAATTTCCAAAATTAATAAAACAAAAATAAATTGCGTTAGTAAGGAAGGATATAACAAAAACCCCACGAGTTTTCGTTTCATAAACAACTACGGTTTAATTATTCCAAACATATCGAGTCTTTTTTGATCTCATAATCAATTATTAATAGTAAAGTTGAGATTATTAATAGAGAAGTTGAGATTATTGACAAACAACCCTGCAAATCCATGCGTTTTGACGGGGAACTCTGCATTTTTTCGCCATATGTTAACGCGTGTTTAGATATTTAAAAGCATCCCCAAGATGTTAACGCGCAAAAGCAGAGATGTTAAACTAGTTAAAAGCCTAATCAAAAGTTTCAAAGATTGGTCGAAATGTCTGAGTAGTACTGCAAATACAATGAATACAATTAATTAATACTTTGTGTTGGGTCTCCCAACTGTATCAATTCAAGTAGTGCTTGGATTAAAATGGCTTTTATATGATATTTATATGATGCCCGGTTTTGAAGCAGTTACGCATTTCAATACATTTAAAATAATATTAAATATATCAACAATAAATAATAAATAATATCAATAAAGTTAAAAAAAGAAAGAAAAGCAACAATATTTTTTATTTATTTATATATACGCTTTATTTTACTACTTTTGGTACCTTTTTTTTGTCAAATTGCCAATTTGTTTGTTTGTATAGCTTTGCCATTTTAACAGAGTTCCTTGCATTGCTTCAATTTATCAGATTTTTTGCAAATTTAACAGTGGCTGCCTCGACTGCTTTGCCATTTTAACAGCAGCCGTTGCGACTGCTTTGCCACTTTAACAGCGGCAGCGCCGACTGCTTTGCCACTTTGTGACTATTTTTCTTATTTATTACAAACACATGAAATAACTTTTTGTACGTTCGATATTTATTACAAGCAACTCTGTGATCTCTCCATTCTTGGCACATTTCGATTAAAAAAAATAGCCAGCTAACGGTTTATAATCGGAAACCATTTTGCAAGCACATAAAAGTGTTTTATGTTGCGAAAATTGTTGCAATTGTTAAAATATAGAAAGAAAATATAAAAATACGAAAAGTTTTACTAAGTGAACAATTAAAAAAAAAACTGTTAAAAAATATAGGTAAAAACTACAGAGAAAGTATAAAAATACGAAGAAGTTTTACGGGCATTAAAATAAAAGAATAAATTGAAGGAATTACGCGTAAGTGCGTTCATATTAATTTTTTTGATAATATTTTTGGAAGGAGATTCATGTGATATTTATATAATTTTCTTTTAGGTGTCGTCGGTGTCTTCTTGCAGGCTGTAGAAAGTGTTGAAAGTGGTTTTTACATCGCTGCTTGTGCGACAATCCGGAAGTAGTATTTAGCTGGGTTTTAAGGCGTGCATTGTTTATAATATGTCTTTACAAATTTTATTCGTAACAATGAGCTGAGCTAACTTTCCCTCTAATTCTAATTTTCAAATTCAAATTCAAGTCCCAAAAACCACTGAATTGTTAAGCGGCTCCAATATATATTTATAAACAATTTTTGATTGGTGTTTGTTATTACATAAGCAATTGAAAATAAAGTGTGCCTTCTCATACGCAACTAGCTTCCAAGTTTATATAGTTCTTTGAAGAAAAACCCGTCTAAGTTTAGGAACAATAAGACTACAAGAAAACTACTTGAATATACATACATTATTACATATATTACATAATATGTGTGAACAAGATATTAACATATGTTAGGTAAGATTAATTGCTGGATGGAAATGGAGTGAAATTGTTGCTTATTTTAATGGTTCTTTTTATTTCTCTTTCCATAAATTGGTTGTTTGCTTTTTACACAGCTTATAAAAAACTTTTCAGAATTCTAATATTTCTTGCGAAAGAAATAAAAACAAACATGAAATGCAAGTCTTCTCATGCTAACGGTCAACAGAGATTTGCTTTCCATTTATTTGTATTCACTTTCTATTCACTTTGTCTTCCTTATGGATATATTACAGTACTGATCTTCCGGTCACCATGATGCTACCCTCCGACCACCCTTCTTTTATACTTTTACTTCGCCGATTCGCTGAGCCGTGCATTCTATTGCCTAATACCTTTAATGAAAGTTATGAGCTACTGTTTCACCTCATAACAGTTTCTCAATACTGCTCTACACAAAACCATCATTTTCGATTTGGCAGCCTTTTAAAGAAAATAATATAAAGTTTCCGGGATGAATGTGCACGTCGAGTATATCGACGTCCGTCTTATAAATCTATACTGTACACAGCCTAAAGAGTGAGTCTACCAAGATTTGATGTATTTATCAATGAAATAGTAAGAGAAAAACAAATATCAGAAGTTCAACAGGGACCTTCAAGGAAGTCCATCTGCAAGTTTCCTCTTTTTGAGAATAGTTAGATGTGGTAATATAATAGTGTTTTTGTACAACGCTGATAGAAATTATTAGATACATTCGATATTTTCATATAAATTCATATTATTTACATTGTTCAATATGGTTTATAAAAAATTTCGTATTTATGTTAACAAATTGATCAATTGAATTCAAATTATGTGTCAATTGATGCTTTGGAAAGCCTAGCAAATAAAAAAACAAGAAGCAATGAAGGAATCCTGACGAGTAGTTACAGACATCGACCAAAAAATCGCAAATCTGTACTATATACTATTAAAACAACGAAAATACTTTGTCTATAATCTACAGCTCCTCAGAAATCCTTATCACGTAATGTTCGCCGATCTTTTCTTTTCTTCAACCATTAAGATAATGCAACAAAAAAATAGTATTTACGGTCTTATCTTCTAACTTTACCGAAATAAAACCAAAATTATTTACAAAAACGGCAAAGCTGAAGAATTGTTTGAGGTTATGTGAGTGCAATACAAATGTCAAAATATGTATATTGAACTAAGAACGGTGCACGTGTGTATTGCAAGTCCAAAACTAATATTACACCCTCTTTGATATTCAACTGGACACGATCAAATTATATGATTTACTATTCCTCTTAAGGATATCGGCTAAAAGATAAACTCCTTAATAAAGTTCAAAAATCAACATTTTTTATATATATTGCGTGGCGTTTAAAACTTGATCTAGGACTACTAAATAAATATTTTTGCATTGCCGTTGCAGGATAGCTGAAGTTATGGAAAATGTTACGGAAAGATTCGAGGAGCAGCCTCCCATTGAGACGGAGGATGCTGAAACTCTAATGGAAACCAACATGATGACCACAACAGAGTTGCCAGAAATTAAATTATTCGGTCGCTGGTCTTGTGATGACGTTTCTGTAAGTGATATCCGTTGGAAGATTACATTTCTGTTAAGGAGAAGTTTGCACGTTATTTACCCCATTCTGCTTCTGCTGGTCGCTATGCTGCCAAACGATTTCGCAAAGCCCAGTGTCCAATTGTCGAACGTCTAACGTGTTCACTAAAGATGAAGGGCGCAATAATGGTAAAAAGCTTATGGCGTGTTTTGCTAACCGGGGAGAATCCTTTACAGGTAACTTTTTTTTGTCAATATTTTTCAAAAACGTCTTGTGCTAAACTATTAAAAATGAATACATAAAGTGTAAACCAATTCTTTAGTAGGTAGATCGAGACGTAAATTAATTGCATTACTTAAGAGTTCAAATGCTTGCGCATTGAAAGCATTTGACGATAAATTGTTGTAATTACACACAGAAGATGGAAAAACGTTATCAATTAACGACTCAATTAATCAAACCAATCAAACTTTATGTTGCAGATTCTTGTTAGCGCCATTATTAATTCGGGTCCCCGTGAAGATTCCACGGGTATAGGTCGTGCGGGTACCGTACGCCGTCAAGCTGTTGATGTGTCGCCTTTGAGACGTGTTAACCAAGTAAGTACTTGTTATTCAATCAGAAACTTCTTAATATGCCTGGGACAATATCTTTCCTATTTGCATAAAAAGTATACGAAAGACTATAACACTAGGCAAGAATAAAATTCATGTTTAATCCGTAGCATTATTGCACCTAATATGAATGGTCTTTAGTGTATGAAACAACATCACAATAACACCCTATAATAATTGCAAATGTTCCGCGTATTGTATTGTATGGTAGTTTACAGTTACAGAAAAGTTATTGGAATCCTAGAGAAATAGAACATACGGTCTGGTAAGGGATTTTCGTACATTTGATAATCATATTACTTATTTACCGTGAATAATGGACACTACTAAAACATGGTCATATTGAAATTAGCCATGTAGCCGCATTGTGTGGGGTAAAATTATTGATTGTTAGAATTGATAGGCTTTGATATCCAGTGGATGAAAATATTAATTGTTTCTTCATTATTACGGTCAGGTCATAGATATAGTACATCTATCGGTTTACATATTACAGAATACTTATTTGTTCGTAGCATTTTTTCCCACATTATCATAAGTGTCTGTAAAATTTTCTTTAAATTTGAAAAACAAGTAAATGGAAAGCAAGCATTATTAGAAGGTTCGGTTTTAAGCTGGTTGTCATATTCTACTATTCCTTTGAAATAACACCTTATTTATGCTAAGATCTAATACGTTATAATCATGCATTTCCGGCAATTTGGTTATTATGCACTGGTGCCCGCGAAGCTGCTTTCACAAATATTAAGACTATTGCCGAGTGTTTAGCTGATGAATTAATTAATGCTGCTAAGGTTAGTAAATATTGCTTTTATTCTTCTAAATTTTTAAGTCTACTTTAATGCTATGCAATGTTTTTCCAAATTGCTTTGCCTCGCTTGTAGACTAAACGAAGAAGGAAGGAACTTTGGTTTTATTGTCCTAGCAATAATTTGAAGCGTCTAGTACTATCCAATTACTGCTCGAGAAACGTAAAACTACATTTATTTTTAGCGGAGAGTGCTTAATTTGTAGTCCTCTCTAATGCCATGTTGTGTGTATGAGAATGTAACAACATGGCCTCGCTTATGGACGAGATTAAATAGAAAGTTTGAAATTATTTAAAAGATTTTTCAAATGCACTTGGAACATAAAACTACACCTAAATATGTTTTGTTTGAAAATTTAATTTGCGTAATTCTCTCTCATTCCAGGGCTCCTCGAATAGCATACGAATTTAAGAAAAAAGACGAATTGGAATGTGTTGCCAAATCAAACCGATAAATGCTGCATACATTTATTTTGTGTACATAAATTTAGCGCAACATTTTTTAAACAATAAACACAACTTTAAAAAACTTTGTATAATTTTTGTATAAGTACTTTTTTCATGTTGAAAGAAACTTTTGCTGCTCATATATTCAAAGTAAATTGAGTTTTATGATGTACTTCTAATTCTTTTAGAGCGATTTTCTCTTTTATTTGTAATTCGCGCATTGCTATTCTTTCCTTCATTTCTAATTCGCGTTGTTTCAGTTCAGCTTGCCATTGTTGCTCTCGAGCATTCAATTCGTACTGTTTTTGGAATTTCTCCCTCTCAAGTTGAAGTTTTTCCAATTCTAATTGCTGTTGCTTTTCTCTTAATTGAAATTCTCGCAAATGTTTTTCTCTCCCCCAGATCACATCATCTTTCCTTTCGAATTTCTCCTCAACGCTCTGTATTGAATTTGCAATATAATTGTCCGTTTGTTGTTCTTTCAACTGTAGTAAATCGGAACGAATTTTTAAAGAATTCGAATGATATGTGCTATCGGAATTTGTTCCAGATAATTCAACTATATCTATGTGATTGTCGTTAATTGACGAATCGTAGATCTCTTGTTTATTCTGCATCGATATTTTCATAAAATTTGTAGAGTTTTGAAAACCATACATATATTACTATATAATATAATATTTAAAATATATGTATTAAATATGTGCATCTGCAGATGAAGGGGCATCTAACATTATCATCACGACGCATTTAATTCTCTTACTTGCTATCTTCCAATTTGCGTTAAAAAAAACTACTTACTTTTCGTTTACAAACTCTTCTATCGTCCTGTTTAGGTATTTCAATTTCATTACCTAAAATGATCTTTAAGTCAAAATATCAAGAATTATAAAGGGAAATTTTTTACCTGGATTAGATATAAATTCATTTATTTGTTTTAAGTCTTCATGACCTTGATTGATGATCTCTCCAAATCCATAATCATCGTCTAATTTCGGCACTTCGTAATAAGTCGCGGACGGTAAACTCGCGTATTTGTAACTGCGTAACTTGCCGGGCCCCCGTAAATTTGCTGCTTTCCAAATCTCTCTCAATCTCAACTCTCGGACTCTCGGATTTCCCGGATTTCCCGGCCTTATGTGCAAAGAGTCAACTTTGACAATTTGACATCCTCTCAACAATTTACATCACTTCTACATCACTTACATATTTCTTATTAAAAACATCATGTTTATCCGCAAAAATTTCATCTAATTAATTGAAGTATGGACAAATACGATGTACCGCTTCTGAAAAGTTCAAAAGAGAATGTGAACTTTTCAAATAAATTGCGAATAACTACCTTTGTCTAGTTCTAGGAAATTTGCTGTTGAGTTTTTCAAAAGTTTAGCTTTCGCATATGAAGTTCGTAAGTTTCGGGCCTTATAACGAACTAAATTCCATTCCGTTGGAAATACGGTTTCATCTATAAATCTTTTATAGAATATTTGAGCTGTGGGTTTCTATCCAGAAAAAAAAACAACAATAAACAGATGTGCTAAATACTTTTATTACCCTCTAGAAGAGAAAGATTTGCGCGTATTTGTGTAACATCGTACGTGTAAGAGACACATATTCTCCATATGGTTGTCCATACCTTCAAAAGTCACCTTAAGCGAGTATGGAGATTCCTAATTGTATTTGCAAGAGCTTGCCTCAAATTTATCAATGTTTTCTTTAAGGAATTTCAATATTTTCCGATGTTCATCCTCCGACCATTTTCTGTTTGGTGCTTCCGTTGTCTTCTCTTGTAAATCTATATAAATAATTCTATCGAAGTTTAAGTTTATTATTGTTTAATAATTCTAATCTTTTTACGACATTCCATTTTTGTTTTTGTTAAAATTTCTTGCCTTCTTAACCTTAGTTACACAAATAACATTTGCAATACTATTTTATATATACACATATACATATACACAACTTGTTAACATCATTATATGTAAAGTGGATTAAACGGATTATCAAAAATAATCTTTTAATAAAATACCAAAGTTAATAATTATCTGCAGTAATAAATATTATTAGTAAATATTATTATAATATTAAAGTAATAACAATAATCGAGTATTTTGCTAAAATAAAACAACGCCAAATGCTCTCTATGTTGAAGTTGTGTTAAGAGAGTTCGTATATAAATATAACGTATATAAATTTGATTTTTTTTTTTCTAATAAACGTGAATTGCGAGATATATTTAATTTATTCATTATCATCATATCGTTTTTCTTTGTAGTTTTAGTAAAATTAAAATATGAAAAGCAAAGAGAAAAAAGAATTATTCCGAAAACTTTCAAAATAACAGTTTTTTTCTACTAAAGATTGGTTGGTTCTTTTTAAACAGAACGACCACACCTCATTGTAGGATTGACTATCTCTACAATACAATTGCCTTTTAATCCGTCGATATAAGAAAATACCTTCAAGGGTTCTCCTATTAGAGCAGCTCTCAAAAGAAGACCAATTTTTTCTGCATAGTGTCGTGAACAGTCAACGGTGATTGGTTTAAATATTGAAGTTTTGACTTTTATTGATTCTGCTTAATTAAATTAATAGTAATTAATAGTGATAAGGCATTCTATGGAAATTGGTCGAAGAAGCTCTCCGATCCGTAACATGTTCAGTGGCGGTCATCCTTGGGTCCGAACACATCAGTGACTCAAAAATTGCGGTCTGTAGTTTGAGCAGGGGAAAACAAAACGTACAGTGGGACAGTCCGTCCGATTTAGATTCATTGTAATATTTGGTATAATAAAAAGTGAGTCTATATAAAGTCCTTGTGAGTATTGCACAAATTCGACATGTGCTACCATTACGTAGGTGACGGTATAATTAGTAGGTATTGCTAAATTTCATAAAAAAAATAACAAACTGCTTAGACCCGCACACAGGAACTAAAATTAACACGTTCGTCTTTTGCGACGTAAAGCAATCGTTGCGAACTTGAAATTACTATAAGAATAAAGTTTTATGAATAAAACGGAAACTTATAAATAAACTCGCTTAGGGGCTAATCATTATTGACCACTCGCCAATAACTTTGCTTATTCATTACTGATCAGAAAGCTGACGGAAATATTTTGGCTCGAATTTTCCAAAAATTGGATTTTATCACTATTTAATTTTTTAATTTTCTAATTAAATTCTTCTTTAATTTAAATTTAATTTTTTTTTTTCATTCAATAAAAACTAAATAATGACATTTAAATGCATTTACTCCTGTATGCACTGCAGTGTCATCTAGACGTCAATATATAAACGTTTATTTAGCTAAGTCTTAGCTAAGACGTGATGTCGTGATGTTATTTAACAGAATGCAACACGTTGTGTTGTCATTTAACAGAATGCAATACGTCGTGGCCATCTGAAGTGTTGCCACGCTAATAAGAATTCTGATGGTATTGACGAATTTCTTATAAAATAAAGCGGTTCATCTACACTAAATTTGTTTACTTAAAAATTATAATTATAATTTATAATTATAATTAAAAATTTTATTATAACTTAAACTAATCCAATCAACGCACTAAATGACAGTGTGTCTGCTACGAAATAAATTTAGATATCAAACTTATCAAAGCCATTTCAGTAAACAAAAAACACATGGGAATATTAACTCGTCATTTGGTGGAATTCTGGAAGATAAATACGTAGATACAAGTTAGCTTCCGTTTTCAAGCGAAAGCGAAAGTTAAATTTTTTATACGCGATTACTACGCTGGATAATGATCCGTGGCTAAACATATAGCATCAAAGCAAATCTCAAACATATGTTGTTCTATGTTGGCAGGATATTAACATTTGTTGCAATTGAAAGTTTTTTGTTTTCTTCAATCGGCTATTTTTAAACTCTCTAATTTTTATTCCTTTATTGTGAACTCCACTTAAACGCTTTACGTTTTATCAAATTTTTATGGCATTACACAATACTGCATATCAAATTTTTAACAAAATTACATACATAGCGTCGCCTATGCGAAAATAACAAACTGGAACGGAACGTCTTACGACACCTAGTGAGTGCAAAGTTTAGCACATTTTGTAAATAAATATATTTTGGCAAATTATATGTTTTATTCAATTTAAAAATAATAGTTTAGAGCTAAATTGAGGTTATGCAACGATTTTATCTAGGATCGAGGCTCATGATTGCGTTTGCACTTTGCAACCAATTTAAAAAATTATCTATCCAAAAACTGTTTTACTGTAAAATTTGGAGCCATGCAACAATACATTTTTTTTTATTTGTAATATATTATAAAAAATTTAACGCCGAGTGTTGTATGCTACAAGGTGGTTAAAAGAATATCTCAAATTGAAAAATGAAACAAAGATGGATCGAGTCATATTAAACTTTTTTGTACAAAACTCAACAAATCGTTAATTCAAATTTGCACTAGAACGGGTAGTATAGTTTACTTTAGCTACTTTTACAATCCCAACTATATATCATAGGTGAAATAGCTATGTAAGCTTAAGATAACTACGGACTCATCTGCCGCGTATTAACGCGAATACTTAAGTAAATAATTATTATGAATTCTCTTGCCACTCGCTCCAAAATCTTTCAAATATGTCTTTTAATTTAATTTAACATTGATAGCCCTAAATTAGGAAGTAAGCGGAATGAATTTCGTTTAGATCCGGCAACGTTAATTACAGAAAATATGATTTGTAAAGCAGAGTCTTTTGCGGTAGTTGTGACTGGGAATTTTTCATTAAAAAATTAAGTACTAATTAATTGGTTTGTTTTAACAATTGATTTATTCTGTTTTCCTTAGTGTTGTGCATTTAAATGTGCATAGTGTGGGTGGGTATGATGATATAAAATCCATATTCACTTTATACGTACAAGACAGTGTTATTAAGTGAAATGAAAATATAAACAATTGTGAAAACGACAGAACAATATCGAAAATAATTTCTATTAAAAAATCACATACTTTCTAAAAAAGAAAAGAGTAAGACATAGGTATCTGCGCTAGTTTCTTTAAAAAAGTTCAATCATCAGTGTCACAAAAGGACAAGACAAGCCTAAACTTTTCGATACGTTTGATCCTGTTTGTGAATAAATAGTGAAAATTTTTTGCCAACAAAGAAAAATTGTCATTTGGAGTGTAATTTAAAAAACAGTTCTTCTAATTGAACTGTAATCCTCTGAAATTATTATTTTTTTTTACATATATTTTGTCCAGTTTATTTTTGCTGTAAACATAAAGCGCCCTTTTGTAATAAATCGTGGTAATTATTTTAAGTTGGCATCTTTGGTCTTTATTCTAATTTTCTTCCTTTTGTTCTGCGAATAGCGAAAAAAATGTTAAAAAGGCTCTTTAAATAATTTGTTTTTTTTTGCCGAGTTATATTTTCGAACATCCTAAAAATAATAGACAATTAAAGGAAAGTTTTACCAGATTACAAATAGCATTGTAATTGCTACAGAAGAAAGAAAAAAAGTGAAGCGATGACATTTTGTGTGTTCGTTTGTGTTTACAGATATGTGGAAATTCCTTTATTCATGTTAATGTTCAAAAAATATAATAGGCTAACAAAAGCATAACAACCAAAGAACAGGGCAGCTACAATATTAAGATTATTTGTATCCTCTCTCTTCAGGATTACAAGGACAAACTTTGATATATAATTGTGGGGATTGTGTGGAAATAATAGTAAAAGCATCGATAATCGTGAATTATCCTGCTAATAGTAATAGCGCTAGCTGCGAAAATATTATCAACTCAAAAAATTGGAAAGTCAAGTACACTATAACGTGGGGAATACTTTGTTGCTGGTTGTTCCGATCCTTTGATTTTTGGCCTGTTGCTTAAATCGTCGTGCTATTCAAGTTGTGATTAAGTGAGAAAAGAAAGTGGAGGAAAATTGCCGTCGTTTGCAAACCATGAATATCAGGAGCACTGCTCCCAAAAAGGAGGGAAAGATGCGTATACGTGCCTTTCCGGTAAGTAGAAATCCTTTACCACATGCAGGATATATTGTCTATTTCAACATTAATTTTCTCATTTTAAAATCAATGTTTTCGCGTTGTTAGAATTATTCCGCGTTTCGTGTCCGTTTACAAATGCTCACCTTCTTTTCCTTTTATTCCATTCCAATTCCATTACAAACACTATCATTTGTTCATTTTTTCTGGTCCCACACAACTTTCCATTTCTCCGTCATTGAGTTTATTGTCAAAACAAAATTATTTGTCTTTGAGAAGAATAAAATTTTCAAGAAGTTGCGAAAGGAAAAAAATTATTTTTTGTGAAAAATAAAAAAAACGATATCATTCGTTGTTTAAGTCTTTTATTGAAATTTAACAAAGAGAAGAGACCAACAATACAGCTGAACAATACAGAACGTTTCCTCACACGGACGAACTGTAGAAGAAGCAGAAGAAGCAGATTGAGGTCATATCAGTGAAGACAAACAATAAAGAATAATAAAAAAAACGAACAAGCACGTCAAGAAGTTAATCTCAACCAAGAGGAATTTGCACAAGCCTTGATAGCAGAATTTACGAACATACTCAGGGGGGAGCCAAGTACAGTGGAAGAGAGGAGATCAGTAAGACTACGGAGGAAAATAAATACAAAGAAATAAAATTTGGAGTGATTTTTTTATATTTTTGTTTCGGAAATACAGAGAAAATGTTAAAATTTTAACCAAAATCCAAACCAATGATTGTGAAAATTAAATACAAAAGAAAACGACGTCGTTTAGAGGGGAGCAAGAGGAACAGCCGCAAGATATACGCGCAACCATACGACCACGTCAGTTCAATCACGACCGCCATCACCCACTGCAGCAGCAGGCAACGACAGGGTCTGTCCCGGTAACACGCCCGTCATCATCATTACATAACGCACCATCAACCCAAAGACCTACTGTTTGCGCTGGTGGCAGCAGAAATCAGATCAGTAACAAGACCAACAGTAACTGTAACAATTCGGATCTACTTGACAATCAAAAATTATTGGCTTCTAACGTTTCGAACCATAGCGACAAGACGTCTCGTAATAGGCGAAATTTGATTAGACCGTATCCTGACCGTGAGGATCGCAACAATCCGCTGCCGCAACGTGGCTCTCCAATGCCCAGAGAGAGCCGATCCGGTGTTCAAGATCGCCCAAAGAATTTATGTTTCACGACTGCCGGCGAAGGCATTAGCAGTGGCAGTAACGCGTTCATCAATTCTGACTATAATAGTAACATCAATAATACAGGTGTAAATGGGGCAAGTTTTGGTCGCTATCGAAAATTTTTTGTAAGAAACCGTTCCGCGTCGGAACAAGTGGAACACATATCTGCATCAACCTCAAGACAATCAGAAGAACATCGTCGTGCTCACCAGCTGCACCGAGGAACATCTTGTTCATCGGGCAGCAATGCTAAACAAGCTAAATTAGCGGAAATACAAAGAAAATTCCCCCTATGGCTACCTGAGTACAAGACAAACGCCTTTAAAGTTAGCACTGTCTTTAAAAAATCATGCCCCATAATTGAAATGTTTTTAATGTTCTATATACAATTTCTTAATTTTTAATTTCAGGCCTCTATGGATGAAAAGTACGTAGAGACAATATGGGCTAGTTTAAAAAATGCCATTCAAGAAATCCAAAAGAAAAATAATTCGGGCCTCTCTTTTGAACAACTCTATCGTAATGCTTATAATATGGTTCTACATAAGCACGGTCACCGCCTATATTTCGGCTTACGTGATGTGGTTAAGGAGCATTTGGAAGAGAAGGTTCGCAAAGACGTATTGGAAAGTTTGCACAACAATTTCCTGCCGAAACTCAATCAAGCTTGGACCGATCATCAAACTTCAATGGTTATGATACGTGACATTTTAATGTATATGGATCGTGTCTATGTACAGAACAGAGACGTAGAAAATGTCTACAACTTAGGTTTGATTCTGTTCAGAGATGAGGTAAGTAAATTTTTATAGAATATTAATTAAAATTCATTATTTTTATTATATTGTCTTCACAGATTGTTCGTTATTCTGACATACAAAAAGCGTTGCGTGACACTTTGTTGGGTATGGTTATAGATGAACGCAGCGGCGAAGCTATCAATCATTTGGCCATTAAAAATGCTTGCCAAATGTTGATGGCTTTGGGTATTAATTCGCGTTCTGTATATGAAGATGATTTTGAGAAGCCTTTTCTCGCTCAGTCTGCTTCATTCTATAAATTTGAGTCACAGAAATTCTTAGCTGAGAACAATGCTAGTGTTTACCTAAAGAAAGTTGAAGTAAGCGCGAGGTGGGTTGAAAATTGAGTTTCGCTAATTTGGTGTTCTTGAATTGTAGGCACGCATCCAAGAAGAATCTGCACGCGCGGCTTTGTACTTAGATAAGGACACAGAGCCGCGTATTGTTAGAGTCGTCGAAGACGAGCTAATTAAAAAGCATATGCGCACTATCGTCGAAATGGAAAATTCTGGCGTTGTGTATATGATAAAGAACTCTAAGACCGAAGATTTGGCCTGCACGTATAAACTGTTTTCTCGACTAAAGGAAGAGGGTTTAAAAGTCATAGCCGACACAATGTCCGCCTATTTGCGGGAGCAGGGCCGAATGCTTGTTAAAGAAGAAGAGAATGGCAATACGAATCCTATAACTTTTGTTCAAAATTTATTGGATCTTAAGGATCGTTTTGATCAGTTCCTTCATCATTCATTCAATAATGATCGGCTCTTCAAAAATGTCATCTCGTCTGATTTTGAGCATTTTTTGAATTTGAATAATAAGTCGCCAGAGTATTTATCACTCTTTATAGATGATAAATTAAAAAAGGGCGGCAAAGGTGTATGTATAAAAACGAAACTCGGGAGCAAAAAGCAAAACCAATTGTTAATTTTTTTTTCTTTTGCAGATGACTGAACAGGAAATTGAAACTATATTAGACAAAACAATGGTTCTGTTTCGGTTTTTACTGGAAAAAGATGTGTTTGAACGTTATTATAAGACACATTTAGCCAAGCGTCTACTGCTCAATAAATCAGTTTCAGACGACTTTGAAAAAAACATGATTTCCAAGTTGAAGGCAAGTTTATTGGCACAAATTTAGGGCATTGCCCAGGTCTCCTAATAATTCAATTTATTGCAGACTGAATGCGGGTGTCAATTTACTTCGAAGTTAGAGGGCATGTTTAAAGATATGTCTGTGTCTAACACCATAAATGAAGAATTTAAAACCTATGTAAATAATCATAAATTATCATTATCCGGTGTTGAGTTGACAGTTAGAATACTTACCACGGGTTTTTGGCCTACACAGGTAAATATAAAGGTGATCATAAATGAGAGATTTGGTAAATAAAATGGAAATTCTTTTTCAAAGACCTCAACACCTAATTGCAATATACCGTCTGCACCACGAGAAGCTTTTGAGATTTTTAAAAAATTCTATCTAGACAAACATTCAGGTCGTCAGTTGACCTTACAACCCCAAATGGGTATGTGTAACGTAGTACATTTTTTCTTATTGTTCAAATAGTTCCTTGTTAATATTTAAACATTATTTTAGGATCGGCTTGCATAAATGCTGTCTTCTATGGCCGCAAGGTAGAAAACGATAAAGATAAAGATGGGCCTAGTTCAAGTTTGTCGTCTAGCACGAACGGTTGCATTATACCCACCACAACGCGTAAACACATACTTACAGTGTCTACGTACCAGGTAGTTCGGTTAACGTCATGAGTTTGCTTAAAAAACAACCTGACGATGTGTCGCTTGAATTTTTTTAATTGAAATTTTTGTTGTATACATCTATTATCAGATGTGTGTACTGATGCTATTCAATAATCGAGAAATCATGACATATGAAGAAATTCAACAAGAGACGGATATACCAGAACGTGAACTGCATAGAGCTCTGCAATCACTGTCAATGGGAAAACCGTCCCAGCGTTTACTAGTGCGCAACTCTAAAACAAAGACTAAAGACATAGAAGCTACAGATGAGTTTCTGGTGAATGATGCTTTTGTTTCGAAATTCCACAGGTAGTATATTTGATTGTTCATCTCTTCCAGTAATGAACTATTTCTGAATTTCTGCAGAGTTAAAATTCAAACCGTGGCTGCTAAGGGAGACTCCGAACCTGAACGCAAGGAGACAAGAGGTAAGGTAGATGAGGATCGAAAACATGAAATTGAAGCGGCTATCGTGCGAATAATGAAGGCCAGAAAACGCATGCCGGTAATTTCTTTACCTTTACGTAACACAATGAACATTTCTTATATATATACGTATTTATTCCTTTAGCATAATCTTTTAGTGTCTGATGTGACGTCTCAATTAAAGTCACGGTTCTTGCCGTCACCTGTATTGATTAAGAAACGAATAGAAGGCCTTATTGAACGAGAATATTTGGCGAGAACACCTGAAGATCGCAAAGTTTATGTTTATTTGGCTTAAACGCTAACTCAACAATGTAAACTCTCAAAATTTAACTATTTATCCTCTATAGAAACACTTCACTCACACTTATCCGCTACCATTGCCACAACATTTAATACGTCTGCTCCCACTTTAAATTCATGGCGACATGTTAAGAGACGCTAGTCCGGGGTTGGAGCGATAAAAAGTTGCTAGATATAACTTCTACTTATTAGCACGTTGTAGAAATTATTGTTGTGTTTTAACATCTAATAATTAGCTGATAGGTACAAAAAAAAACTATATTGTAAAAAATTAATACGGAATCTATACTAAATGTACTCCAGCAATACACACAAGATTATACAGCAACAATGACACACCACATTAATCAAGCACTCTCTTCACATGTCCGCCCGGTATAATGAATTTGAGGAGAATTTCTTGAGGGGTTTTGTGTAATTGTCCTGAAATATTTCACTTACTACTACTTTAATATTTGGACCTCTTCTGCTAGGCTTCTTTGTAATTCTTCTCTTTATAAATTGAGTTGAATTACATTCAAGTGAGTCTTTTCCTCTTTTGCATATTTTCTGCGTATTCATTCCATCACTTTTAATGAGAACAGAGAAAATTATTTTGCCGCCAGTGTGTCTTTCTTTCTTTTCCCCTATTCATTCGGTAAACCAGTTTTAAAAAAAAAAAGAAGGAAACAAATAAATTTATAATGTGTACGAAAAATTAGTTAAACAAAACAATTCAATCTATAAATGTCTTCAATGCGAATTCAGAAACATGACGCAGTACACTCTTCCTCGCTCAAGCAATAGTAAACTTATTGAATTTTTTCAATAAAAGTGTCTTGATTCAATCAAGTTTACGCTATCGTCATCACCACGCCGCCATTAGTACCATCAACATCATTCATTTATATCCCCATTTCTTCTCCACCTCAATGCCCCCGAACACAGAAAATTTAAACAACAACAACAGTAAAACACAAATGAAACATTATAACTAAATTGAAAATAATAAAAAAAGCGACATGAGAATAAAACTTTACATTTTATAAAATGCTTTTTCATTGCCTACAATGTGACCTTTGATTGGGTATAGAAGGGGGACGGGAGGAGGTGTATTTATGGTGCAGAATTTCTTTTGGAAGTAAAATAATTGTTATATTAACCAAATTTCAAATACTTTGTCTTTTTATAATTGTGCTTACATTAGTAAACTGATCGGTATCGTTTATTTTCGCTAAACTTTCTAAATCGTTATATATCGAAGACATTTTCTCGAAATTTGCAATTCTTATTTATTTTTTTTATATTTCCTCTAATCAATTTAATTACTTATTAATCTGGGAGTGCATGGAATATACACAAATTTTTGATAAATGTTGTTATTGAAATGTCAAATTTGAAAAAATTGAAAAGTTGAAATAATATATACAATATGTAAATATAAACGTTCAAAGTATGCGTAAGAACTGAGGCGGTAAAGCGAAAATGTCCAAAATCAATTTGAAATTAGCTACAAATGTTTGCAGAACCGTTGCGAACTTTAGGTCAAGAGGGGTTTACGACTGATCATTTGACATGTTTCTTCTCTCTTAGTCGTTGTTTGTTTATTCTTTTGTCTTGAGTTATGGGAAGGTTGTTAGTGGTTGTTAGTGGATTACATCCATTTTTAAAATT
Source organism: Glossina morsitans morsitans (assembly GCA_001077435.1). Taxonomy (NCBI): domain Eukaryota; kingdom Metazoa; phylum Arthropoda; class Insecta; order Diptera; family Glossinidae; genus Glossina; species Glossina morsitans. The sequence continues at coordinate 19,428 of CCAG010005203.1, forward strand.
GGACAACTCGATACTTAGAACACATTCAAAAAAATATTTAGCATATTTCGTTTCGATAATTTTTGTGATTTTAAAAATTCCATAAACTTTCACAGTGGTCTTAATGGTCTTAATGGCCCTTTTAATTGTGGGCGCTCAAGGTGCATAGTGTGCGCGCAACGATGCCCTCACAGCCGCCATTGGACTTGGGCCGAGAGCGGTGGAAAATATCATTACAGTGCTCATAAAGGGGAGGAGGAATTATTATCCACTCAACGTTCATGCGAAGGGTCTGAGAACCTTACATAAGTAATAGGGCGACAACAGCCCAACTTCACGCCCAAATTGCTCCTCGTCTTTTATTGCCTTTTACTCGATTCGACATAGACTTTTGCATGCTACTCACCCACTATGCTTTCAAGGGCAGATTGTTGGAAAAAGTAAATAGGAATGAGAATAGCTACCGACGTGGAATATACGCGTATTTATATATATATGTATATATGTAAATACACTTTCACCAAGTGTAATAAGAAATAGAGCTAGAATGCAAAATAGAGTTTAAGTAAAGGTGAATAAAGATGTATTTTTAATAATTTTTTTAATAGCCTAATGCTTCGTCATCTAATTAGTGACGCGCATGAATGGATTAAAAAGAAAAAAACTGGAATACGGAAGAGAAGTGGCTAAAGCCTGGATTGTTTGAAGGAGGTTTCATATCTTTTGTGCGTTCCATTTTATATGACTGAGGGGATAATAACATTTCATGGTAAATTTGTTGTAAAAATATACCGCTCTCCGAATCGGCATCTAAACAAGGGCGAAAACGCACTCGCCCACCAAGATTTTCTAAAACAATTTTCACAAGATTTTTATATAAAAAGCGCTTTTCATATAGGCATTTTAAAAAAGCTGTAACAGTGAATTGATCTCGTAGTCAAGTATGCCTTTCGTTTAGTATTGTCCGACGTTAAAAAGATCCTAAAATAAAGATCCAATAAGCAAAGTTCTAAATTATTAACAAGTATAAGTTTTAGTACATTCATGTGGTACGTATAGGCTTAAAAATAAGTTTATAAATGGTTGTAGATATATTTACTTAATTTATTATACAAACAAATGAGCAGATTTCTGTGCACATGCAAAGAGAGCGGTTGTGCATTAATGGTTGAGCATTTCAAGAAAAAAAACTTTTCGTAATGATCGCTTTATATTTTCTTCAAGTATATATGATTTGAATTTTTTTTTTTTGTTTTTTTTGTCTGCCTATTTGCTTCTATAATAAATATCGATTCTAAACATTATTTTTTGCCTCTAATAAGTACGTACCATTGCAGGCTTTTATTTGAGCGCACTTTCTCTGAGTAGATAGCTTATAGTATCCGCAGAGAATGCTACGTCTATTTTACATAAACATTTTAGCCGTTTGCTGTTAGTATTATTTTAGCTAGAAGCAATATCGGATCATTGAGTAAAGAGTAGAAAGCGTTTGAAATCGTTGAAAAGAAAAAGGAAATAAACTTTGTCTATCACATATCGACGACTATAAAAACGAACGAGGTTATATCTGGCTTGTGGAAAAATTCTCATATTCCACATCCACGGCTTGAAGTGGTAGCTCTGCAAAGTGAACTTTATTCATTCAGATGAATTATAGGCTTTAAAAATTTTTACATTCTAACCTGTGTCTGCGCGGATATTTACTATTTATTTGATTGAATCCGCCTGAGTGGCCGAGCCGTCAAAGGATCTCCACTAACAACTTAGTAGTCAAGGGTTCAAATCTCAAGTGCAGCAGGCTTTTCAATAAAGCTAGTGCTTTAAGAATTTAGTCTTAGAATTTATTTCTCTAGCTAAACGAATAATAACAATAATAAGAGATTGAAATAATCTCCAACATATGTAAAAATTTTCAACAAATTTTCAGAATTGTGTCGAAATTTCTAACACCCTTCATATGAAACTCCAAAGTACATTATTGATTATAGGCGTGCATCATTTTTGCGTTGATAAATAATTTTATATTTAAATATGTTTATATTTTCGAGTTCAAATATCGGTTGTGCTTCGCAAATTTCAAGGTATCGCCTATAGTGCGCTTATTTCCAAACTTGTTTAGTGGTCCTCAATTGAGAATACAAACGTTTAGCTTAAGCTTCCTATCTGGATTTTTGAATAGTGGCATCAACAAAATTCGAGCGAATGAGGTAAAAGAGCAGATTGATCTTACAAACGCAAGGATAAATTTACCATAACAATTTTCTTGGGTGATCGATAGAAAAGACTAGATGATTTAAGCGCCTGAGGTGACGCTAACCTGGATTTGTCCCAAATCAAAATGTTTAGTCTCTGAGAGATCTTCGCACATTTTATCATATTAAGATAAGAGGGAAATGAAAACACAAAACTGAAAAATTCTTACGAAAACAAATGCAATAAATTTAACATGCCCATCGTACGATTACAGTAAAGAAAAGATAAAAAAACAAAACAAACGATGTAAAAATTTATACTTACGCATTATATATAAAATACATATAAATGCCGATATCATCGTGATAGAGCTGCTTTGTAGCGGCCTAAAGTGTAAATGGGCATCGCCATGTGCCTATTATACTTGTTTACTATACTATTGAGTTGATCTCAAAGCCGGTCTAAAATAGAAAATAATTAAAAATAATCATACGTATGACTGATGCTTGAGAGCATATGTTCGGTTCGTTCATTTGTTCTTCACAGGTGTACAAATGTATGTGGGTATGTTTGCATATTCAATGCCAAATAGTTTTCAATTCTATGTGTTGTTTTTAACGTCACACAACAGTCGCATGCAGTCAAATGCACCAAAAAAAAAAAATATATATATATATTTACTTTGTGTTTTCTTTTTTATCATTTTTGTGTTTTTTGTGCCCTAAATATTTTCCTTTACAAAGTTCGTAAACAAAACAGAAGAGTGCAAATTTCGGGCTTGCTAAGGTGAGCCAGCTCAATTGCACAGAGTAAATGAAGATATATCCAAAATATGGAACGAAATTCCGACGATGTCCCAAGTTCGTCCTCATCAGTGCGTAAATCCACTCCGTCGACGCGTTCGTCACGCTCTCCTTCGCCCGGATACCCTAGCTTCTTTTCAACGTCACAAAAAGCTGATCTACATGTACCACGCAGAGCGGTAAACTATCAGTTTGAGTGCACAATGCAAACAAACAACGATCTTCAGCCCGAAAGCAATGCGCAGCCAAACGCCCAAAACATATACTCTGCCCAGCCAGAATCTAGGGACCTGCGATCATTTGTAAGGCTAGAGGATAATAGTCAGAGCCTAGGGGCAGTTCCTCAAAAAATGAATTCGGAAAATAGTACTAGTATCATAACTACCAACTCATGTTCGCGCAATACCTTCGACAACGATGCTCGAGTAAACACAACAACAGCTTTCCTCTCGAATCTACAGAATCTTTTGTCCCCAATAAGGAGTCGTTGCTCGCATCCCTTATATGACGCTCTAATAAATGCAAAGGCGATAGAACAAATTCCTACAGAATACTTTGAGAAGCAGTTGCAAAAATATTCGAACTCCGACTTATTTGTTGGAGATTCAGCCAAACTTAGTGAACAAATTAATGAGGTATTTCTGAACCGTTTGCAAGATATTGATAATAACGCGGACGGTCATAGGGACGTAAGTAAACAAAGTGAATTGCGAAAAAAGAAAAATAAACGATTTGTTGAATACTTACGTTTCTAGTTAAGATTGATTACATACCAAGAGTGGGTGGACGTACTTCTTAAAATAAACCAATCAATTATCACTAATATGGAAGAGTTGGAGTCGGAAGTGGCTGAGCGCTTGCAATGTTTGCGACGAAAAGTGAACACTGATTGCCGTCGAAGCCAAAGCGATGAATTGTTAAAATGTCGCCAAGACATCAATTCTTTAATTAGGATCGTTCAGAACGCATATCATAACGATGCCTGGAATTTTCAAGGTCTATCCTTTGAGACCATATCGTTGTCTCAAATACTAGGCGATGGTGAAACAAACACACAATATATGCGCAACACAGACGCAGCAATTGGAGCGAAAGTAGGTTTAATTTCCCCATGACTTTGATTTTGTAATACATGTCTCCTGTTTTTTGTATTCCCATTTGTAGAAACAATTAGGACCAGAACAAAAGCACAAGGTGCGTAGACGGTTATTCCGATCTCCAATCAAACGCGAAATACCTATTGAATGAAAAACCTAACATTCCTTTATCCATTTGAATTATACTTGAACGCAATAAATTTTAATGACTTAAACCGTTAATAAGCTTCTCCTTCTTTTTTTTTTTCTATCTCTCTCTCTCTCTCTCGCTCGCTCTATCGTTTTTGCGCTCACTTTACTTGCTACACATAAAGCTTCATTGCAATATAAAGGCTTTAGCAGTCGAGGTTGCCGAGAAACATGATGAGATTCAAGCGCTTAAGAGACAGGTGGTCTGCATGGAGGACGAAATGCAAAATGCGCAAAAAAAAATACAACTTAAAGAAGAAATTATTAAAGAGCTGCGCAGCGACCTCAAGTGTACTAATGCCAAGGTGTATAAATCAAATCTTCATTTTTTGTTTTTTCAAACTTAAGATTTCGTGTCAAAAACTTTTCGAAACTTTAACTGAGAAAGTCAAAATTCTTAAAAATCGTTAAAAAAAAAGTAGAAAAGAATTTTTTGTGTAAAAACTAGTAAAGAAAAATTTTGTGCAGAATATACGAAATTTCTATTAATTTTTTTTGTAAATATTTTGGCTTTTTGTTGTGTGTTTCTTACTACCGCTCCTGCAAATCCTTTTATAGTCATTCCCCGTTTCGTTAAACTAGTGTAAGCTAAATAAAATATCTCTCTTGTTCTCTCCTTCCGATTTCATATACGCTTTTAATTTGCAAACCGAAAAAACCCCTGGCTCAAATCAAAGCTTGTTTCCGGAAGTTGTCTTCAAGCTAATTTGGATATGGCGCCAATTAATTTGGAAAATCAGACAGTAGCTCGTAGCGACGCCGCGCAAAGCCCCGAATGTAGCGCGTTGGCGGTAAGCGATGATTGAAAAATAAAGCACCGCGACATTTCGTTAATTTTATAATTTTTGCAAAATTATTTATAACGCGGTTTTTATAATTGCAGCTAATTGGTGACTGCTGTATTCAGTTAGACTCCTTGACTCGCAGTGAGAGTGTAGAACAGCAAAAACTGAAAATGCTGGAAGATGAGTTGAACGAATTCTTCGAAATGAATGAAGAATGCAATAAACAAAAATTAGAGGCGCGTCGTAAACATTTGTCGGACATCTTTCAAAAATCGGTAGACATTAAGAAAAACTTTAGAATTTTTTTCAATTCGTGTAAATAAATTAAAATATTGCTATTGTCTGGAAAATTTCAGGAAATCGAAAAAATTGAAGCCTGTCGCAAGCTCGATTTTATTCGGCGCAAATTAATGGATTTGGAGGCTTCGGCTGCTGAGGCCAACTACGATTGCGATACGGGATTTAGTAGTAACAGCGAAAATGATAAAGATTTCAAAATTCTTGAGTCTCTGCGTAATCGTTTGCGCAAATTGAATGAAACAAGTTTTGAATTAAAAAAAAGGGTACAAAAATTGGAACTGGAAAATAACGGTAAGCAACCGATTACTAATATAAAGACAAAGCCTAATTTTTAACCGCTACGCACTGAAACAAAGTATACTTTTACACCCACTCCCAAGGAACATGGGTATATATGTAAAATATAATAAGCCAATGCATGCCTGGAAAATCCCGAACACACGGCCGCATAAGATTTTCAATCAATCAATTTTATGTTAAGTGTGCTTCGATCAAAGCCGCAGAAATTCGGATAAGAAGCTGATTCTTTCAACTCTAAATTGATGGCTTGACCTTCGAATAGGGTCACAAAGAGCAGGAAGGAAGTTGGTAGCTTATAGCCTATCAAGAGGGACTTTATACGCAAACTTACAATAAGCATGAGACCGACGTACAATCTCCTAACAGATGTTCACCCACATGCGTTGCCAGTCCGTCTTGTGTTTAATGCTCGTTTGCGAATAATGATAATTAATATAATTTTAATTAGTTTTCTAACTAACAACATTTATTGTTTGCCTTTGCAGAACTTGAAACGAGTTTAACAGCTGAAAAAGAATACTCCGAGTGCAATAGTCGAACATTAAAGCAAGTTGCTGATCTGCTATGCAGTATGGTAGGTAGCCAACATCGTATCCAGTAGCTATCCCAGACAGTGATTACATGTGATTATATTATACTATAGATAAATACGCAATTCTCTTACACGGATATCTATAATAAAGAATGCACTATAAATCCATTTTGCGACGCAATCGTACAAATCAAGGGACAATATCAGGAACAAGAAAGTCAATTATTCCGCGCTCTCGCTTTAAAGAATAGAAAGGTCAGTGTATATCAAATTTCATAAATGAATCGAGCACAAGATTTCTCTAGCTGTATTACATTTTTGCCCTTAACAGATTGAAGAATTGGGAAAAGCGTTGCTTGACAGGGAAAGAGAGTATAGCGATATGAGAAGAAGTTTTATGGTAAGCTCTAATGGTTCCTTTTCTTTCAAAACACTATGTAAAATTGACATAAAAACCAGCCTTTAAAAGGTGCATTCAGTACCAGTCAGCATACCAACGACAACAACCAGTTCTAACCAGTTCTATAATCATCTGCAACTGACATTTGCTACACAACGACGATTTTATTCAGTTTTCGTACGTAGTTCTTCTACAGAAGAGAATGCGTTTACTCAATTTAATATACGAGAGCCGTTGTTTTACTTTTTCTTTATGAGCAGCTTTAACAACGTTACGTATCTGAGATCCGCAACTCTAATGATCTAATCCTTAAGTTGCAGATTTCTTCCAGGCACTCGAAAATCTCGTCTCACGGAATCGAATTATTTTTTAAACGTTTTACTTGCGTCAAGCTTTTCAAGCTCATCAGATAGAGCTTTTAACATGCATATTAAAGGAATCTAGCATAAAAAGCGTAAAGAAATTTAATTGAGCCTTTTTTTGAAGATTTTACAAAATATGCCTCGAAATATTTAAAAAATGTACTTATATATGTCAGTTTAGGCAAAAATATACAAGTTTTGCCTTAATGTATAGATACGTACAGTAATTCCCCTATAACGGGGCATCCTTACAACGCGTTTTCATATTACGCGACTTCAATCCCCCGTATAACACGAACATTCTTCCATATAACGCCGGGATTTCCCACATACACATTTCTGTACTGTGAAATTTATAATGATTTGTACAGTTCATAATCAGCTTCGCGTACCTTTGCACGTCAATTGTGTTATTACGAAATTAAATTATTTTATTAAATCGTTTATACGTAACGCGTTATACGAGGTCGCAAAAACGCTTTATACAGTTATAACGCGTTTTCCAATAACGCAGAACCAATCTACCGCGTTATAGTGGGGATTATTGTACTTACAAACGTAACATCACTTTCTAATTAAACAGGAGGCACGATAATAGTTCTTGCTTTTGTGTCAAATTAAATATTTTTATATGCAGGTATAGTTGATAATATACTAACATTAACATTCGTACATATAAGCACAAGTTTGCATACGTTGATGGAAAGTTAATAGAAATATAGAGTGGTATATGCATACATATGTAAATTATCGATCATAAAAATTTTAAATTGATCCCTGGGTGTCTTAACTTTCACGATTTAAAATATGCCAATTTAAAAAGTGTTGAAACTAATATCATCCAACATATTGAAGATTGAAGGAGAAAAAATCATATTCGCTTCGGACCGGCCAACTTGACAGCGTTACCGACACATTCTTACAGAGCGCCTGGACTATGGACTACTTTAGTGCACCTGTTTCTAAAACTCTTTTCATCACACTTATATATCTTGGAAAAATGTTAATTGTTTAATTTTTTTTGGAAGGTGGAAACTTATTGCATAAGAATATTCAATTATTGAAAGCATATCTTTTTTAATTCTTAAAATTTGTTCTTGAATCATTAGTTAAGGTTCTCAGCACTTTCAATTAACTTGTATTCTTTCGCATATCCTAAATCTAAATTACTTTTTAGGCTAATCAATACGTAAGTTAGGTTTAAGCTAACCACTATCAATAAATATGTTTGCACTTAGTACTAGCGATTTCCAACAGTGTGCCTAAATCAATATGCTACACCATCATTTTTATCTAGTTACTGTTGGATAATATAGTCGCCCCTTAGGTTATTTCTTGCCACTCCAAAATGGTTACTTAATACGTCGAGAATTTCGCATGTATTGACGCAGCGTAATGCTACTAACTCGGACAACCCACATTCCATGCTTGCTTTTGCTAGCGATTGGAGACACCAACGAGATTCTCATGGAAACTATGTGAATCTCAGATCGGTCTCGCTTCTTGCGAATACATGAAATATAATGCCGTTAGCTGGTTTTTTCTTTTACATCGTTTGTAAAAAAAAGTACCACGTGGAGAACGGAGAGAGCACAAAGTTGCTTCCAATAATTTCTTTTTCGCTAAATCACCTCAAACAATTCCACACCGTTGTGGCTATCTCGTCGTGACGATAAAAATAAGCTAATGCTAGAGACACATTTAAATGAAATTATAAAGCAAACACATCCACATACGATGACAGCTATTTAATGCAGGCACAAGTCTTGTGCATACACACCCATTTATTATATTATCCTTGTACTGCCATGAACTGCAATGAACACTATGTGTCTTAAATGTGCAATCAGTTATACATATATTTCTTTGCTTTAAGTATACACGTCTCTCTGCACGATGCCACGAGTGCAATCGTATAGATAGATCCCCATCATTGTTCTTCGACAATGAAAACAGACAAAATGTGGCCGGCCAAACTGTTTGCGAAAACATTTTTCCAATGAGCTTTTAAAAATAACAAACTCTGTTCAATAATCGAGAATACTTTAATCAATTAATTAGACCACCTATTTTTGGACTCTTCACTTCCTTCGCGTTTTCTTCTTCATGTTTTTTTCGTTTTTTTTTTATTGGCTATAATGGAGTTTTTACATAGGGACGTTCTGTGTAGGCTCTGTTTCGTTTGGAGTTTATTTGTAATATTCGTGTTAGTTGCGTTGTTTTTTTTCTTTTTTGGTGTTTCCAGCTGTGCAAGCCTACTATTTAGTTACGGAACTGCTTATGCTCTTACAATTTCAACAATTTTTCAGAATTCTGGAAAGACCGTACGTTCATACCTGCTCCTTACCAAACGTGCGCAAAACATGCGAGAAACATGCAAAGTATTATGGCCTCTTTGGTTGCCTCCAATGGGTTAATAAGACAGGGCTGGCTTAAAAACAATAAATTAGCGGTTATTTAAGATTTGACCTAAGACCTATTGTGTTTTGTGGTTAAGTTCCCAATTTGAGCTCCAAAGAGACGTTTTAGATTTTTTACTGATTACGAATGAACCTATGATTCAATTTGACTGACTGCTCAACTTAACCTGACCTCAGAGTGAGTATAAATCTTCTAAGATATCAATAGACAAACGTAAAGGTACAAACATAGCAAACATAGCTAAAATAAAAAAAAAGATTTTTAAATATTTAAAAAAAAAAAAAAATTGCAATGCGCGCGACCCGTTTGTTTGCCCGCACTAGTAATTGTAATTGTAAGAGAGTAGATTTTTTCTACGTGCACGCAAACTACGTGCAATACTTTTCTGCTATTTATTTAAATTCACTTATATCATTATAAATTTGGCATTAGTATGAGAATACTAGGTACATACACATAATAAAGGAAAGTTGCTTATGAAGTTTAGATTTCCAAACTGCTTGCAATAGTAGAGCAAAAGAATGTTTGTTTTTGTATGCTTAAGAATCTAATAGAAAGATACTCTACCCACATACGAGTTTGATATTGTACGGTCATATTATGTTCGGTTTGACTGTTCGATTTCTTTGAAAGAACATGTTAACTAAGAATTGCATTAAGCTTTTCAAAAATCATTCAATATTTTTAACTATATTTAGCTGGCGGATTTTATTAGTTTCTAAACTGGAATAATGCAATGGAAATGTTTAACAAGTGTTTTTTGTGTTCTACTATACCTTCGTGTTTGTAATGTGGCCCACGAGCGTAGTAAATAAATAACAAAACAATATTTTACCAATGCGATGTGTATGTGTGTATATGCAGTTATTTGAAAAACGATCACAACGGTAACGATATGAACAGGTATATTAAAAAAAAAAAAATTATATATATTATATATAATATATATATAAGCACTTCCACACACATACACGAACGGTTCGATTGGTTTATACTCACTTAATAAAATGAATGACTGACAGAAAATGTCTTGCGAAGCCGCTCATTTCCTGACTGACTTTATTCGTGACGAGACAATGCTGGTTAAACTTTAAACGGATATAAATTCAAGAAAAACTTGCTGCAGGGTCTTGTGTAGTGTTTTGCTTATCTGTAAAGAAACACAAATACAAATAACAATAATAATAATAATAATAATAATAATAACAATAATAATAGCTATATACCCGTATATGCACACACATATGCATAGAAAGAACTAAGAAAAGTATAAGGAAAGTAAATAAACAACAAATTAAAAAAGTATGAAACTTTTCGAGTGTAATTAAACCTGAAATCTGAATGCCGTTCTCGCGTTCTCGCGTTCTTTTGCGGGAAGTTTTCAAGTGTGAAAATGATTAAATTTGCGCCTAAAAGTGTGCTTTTCGTTTTGTGCTGTTCATTTCCATTTATTCAATAAGAAAGAAAGAGAAAACAAATATTTTATCAATTTGAAGCCACATTGTAAGGAGAATGTTGTTAACCCCAGAATTAATTTAATGGGATAGAAAAAAATGCAAACAGAAGTCTTCCTTCGACAATAGTATCCATACAAAGATTTTTTTTTGTATTTCGCAAAAGTATTATCTGCATTTATATAGCATTGAACTTTATTTAAGGATCGAATACGAATTTTAAACACTTTCAGCCCACACTTTAAATACCGCCCATTGATATGCTATTAATTTCAAAGTGGAAAAGTTTTCCTTTTAATAACTCTTTGTTATCCGATGTCAAGAGGATGCAACGAACTTTGCATACAGATTTGTTTGATAAGTTAAAAAATCAATATATGTTCTATTTGCATAAAAACATATAGCTTGTGAATTATTTGTCGATAGGATATTTTAAAATTTACATGCATAACAACGTACATATATTTTAGGTTTACCGCTTCATATATACGTACTTTGATATTTATCTAGTGACGTTACGCCGACGCTCGGCAGTGCAAAATTGAACATAAGGTATTGCGTTACGTTGCTTGCCGCGCATGAACTAGTGAGACATTACCGTGCTCTCATCCGCTTGCATATCACCATCTAACGATAGGTAGAGTATTGAGATAAAAGTTTTCCAGAAAATGCTTTTTAAAAGAGAACCTTTTGCAATAGTCCCTTTTTGCCTGTTTTGTGAGGAGGTATGTCTTTATTTAAGGTCGCCTTTTTTCGAACTTCACTTTCAATAATTTCTTTAGTACATTTTTACAACGTGACGTATTGCTCCGTCCTCCTCAAGTTACATTTCACGGCCCATTAATTTGTCACGGAATAATCATGAATTCATGCGTTTTTAACTCCCGCTAGCAGACACAGAATTTTCTTTGTTTCTTCCGCTTCCGCGCCGTACTATTCCCTAGTTCCTAAGAGCATAAGTCTCTTAATAATAAAACTAATTGTTTACCTAAGATAATCATGATCAGCTATGAATTTCGTTAAAATTATTTGCACCAAAAGAAGTTGCTCTTCTATAATTAAAGTGCAAATTTGAGCAAACAACGAAAGAAGCAAACAAAGGTATGAAAGTAAAGTAGATACATTGGAGGAAAAGTTAAAGAGAAAATTACAGAAGGAAATCTACAATACCACCATCATCAACACTACTCTTCTATTGACCCTCAATTAATTCCACCTTTATATCCAACAAATGTCGAGAAAATCAAGATCCAAACATTTTCGAGAATTCGCCTTGAGCATACAATTGCAACTCACCAATGGATCTTGAAGAAGTCTTCCTCCCCAATCTGCAGTTGTGGACAAATTCTTACTATAAAGCACATTCTCTGCAACTGCCTTAACTTTTCCTTGGCTAGAAGTATTGCATTTAAAACGATTAACCCTTTGGACTTTCTAAAATCAGCTTCAGAACAGAATATTAATTCAATATATTACTTTATTACAATGACTAGGCTCAATATCTAATGTAATTTTATAAATTAGAGCCGATAGCCTGTGTTGCTAGTGCTCAATATCTTTCGTTTAGTCTAAGAATTTATTTCATTAGTCTAAAATTATAATAATAATAATAATAATAATAATAATAATAATAATAATAAAGTAGATGCGAGAAGATTATTATCGTTCACTTCAAAATTGTTAAGTGTTCTTAACTCTCTTCGCTAGAAGAACAAAAAATAAAAGACATTCAAAATGGAAAGACCGAAAAGACCGTGTTAGCTAGGAGAAGAAGTGAAAAGTGAAGAGTTTACTTTCTGTTTGCTTCACTTTAATCTTAAACTAGTCAGTCCCGCCAGGAAAGCCCACAGGTAAATAAATAGCTCAAATGCTCTTCTCTTAAAATCGTTACATTTTCAATTTCCTTTGAGGGCAAAATGTTCATTACCAACGGGCACACCCATACGCGTCGTATGCAAGTCGTACCTATAAAAAGTTTAGATTTGTATATCTGCATGCCTTTAGGCTGTTATATAGGTTAAATGTGCCAAAATACATTTAAACACGAATATGCGAACTTGACCTGCCTTGTCTTTTATTTTATATCAATATGTGCCCGACACACATATGTGTGTCAAATTATATTCATATCATATATAAATATTTTATTTACTTTCCCGTGCGTTGCTTTGTAAGCGCACTAATTAATAGCTTGCTTGTATTATTCAAAACTGAAATAAAATGAAACGCATTATATTAATGAATTATCGTCGTAGTGTGAAAATCGAGTTTAGCTTTGAGAGCGGAAACAGTCATGTTGTGCACAAAATTAAATAAATATGTCATCATATGCAGTTATAAGGATCCATCTAATTGTCTATAATTTTATGTAATTGTACAAACATATATATACATATACATATATATATATATGTTGTAGACAATTTTTTGGTTGCTATTGCTCTAGTGAATAATCGAATGCTTTTCAATTACTTTTGCTGCACCTTGAGTACCATATACCACACGTGGGAAAGATGTGTTTGTTGCGTTATATGATATTTCAACTCTAGTAATTTCACTTATGTATGTAAATAGCGATAATATATATAAAATATATGACGAGTTTATTGGCTTCGATTCAAAGTACGTTTTTTTTGTTTTGATGTTTGTCTATCTGGGTGCTTGTATTTTGTCGAAAAAGTATTAGGAATTCTCTTTCGAGATTTTTTTCGAGGAAAATAATTGCAACGACGAAAACTGAAAAATTGGTGAAACTGAGGAATTATCGAAAGAGTAATGTATAAAAAGTACTATTTTGACTAAGACAGGAAGAGAGAACTGAATAAAGACGGAGAGCGAGAGAGGGAGAGAGAAGAGGAAAATCGTTATCAACATTCACGGATCCGCTTACGGCAATATGGCGTTTTGGAGTTGACACGGATTGCAATTTGTCTTGGTCCGAAAAAGTCGAATGTGTCGGGCTCTTGTGCAGAAGTTGTAGGCTACAAATTCGATGAAAGTGCCATAAGCACCATATTCATCATTCAGACATGACCTAAAAGAAGTTTTTACTTTTTCCGAAATTAAAATTAAATAAAAACGAAAGTTAAATTAGAAACTTGGGAAAAAATGTGTAAAGATATCTCGCGAGAAAAGCGTCCAAAAACACCTTCTTAAGCAGACGTTTAAAGGTAAGGAACTTAGTTCTAGATGAATATCTGATCCTTGTTACCATTTCGGATATGAGCAGCTTTTAGCCTTGTTTTCTTCATTCTCGAAAAAAATTTGTTGGCCCTTCAAAGGTGTGCAATAGCAGACAGCGAGATCTAGCGATTTGCTTAGTGTGCTCCTTCTTTCCTGCTCATAAAGCGCATATGTCACTTGTCTGATAGATGTTTCCAGTTATTTCATGTCGCATTTAAAAGTTGGTGACGTCATAATATGCCGTGTCAACCTTTCGGATAAATCAATAAATTGAAATCTTAAATTTTTACAATTCCTGATACTTTTTTTACAGAAAACCAAGCATGTACATTTATGCATAGGTGTGGGTGTTTCGTGACCAAGTTTTTCTTTTATTGCGAATTTATTGAAACTGAAAACGATAACGACCGTAAAATGAATTTCTAATAATTCTTTAATGCATAAATTATTACACGAACATCATATTGATGTCGACGAAAAGTATTCCAAGTAATTTCGACGAAACACAAAGTTTAGAAAAACTTAAATCACTACAAACTTTTGTGCAAGTTTTTGTAAAAGAACTTTTCATATTCATCGTATATCTCATTCACATCACATTTGTTAAAAGAGGAAGGGTGGCAGAGGGAGAGAGGGAGATAGTGAGAGAGAGGGAGAGAGAAAGAGAAAGTAATGGTAAGAGAATATAAATAAATAAATCTTAGAAAGGTTATGTCGTTTACACTTTTTTCCCACCATTTAAGGCAGGAGACTGTCCGCACATTGTTCGATTAGAAGCGACAATAAACCACTGTCAGAAAGAGCAATCAGCACTTATTGCCGCCACACACGAAATCATTGACGAATTAAAAAATGATCTCGATGAAATTTCGTGTGGGACGATGATGGTGCAACAGAAGGGTAGTGAACAAGATCAAACGGTTGAGACGAGCTTTGAAAATTCTTTAAAGGAGTTGGAAACACAAAACGATAAACTTGAATTTGCATTGAAACACAAGACACTGGAATGTGATGCCGCTTTTTGGGATTTTCACAGAAATGTGTGATTTTGAAGTCGCTCGTTCTCGTCCCGTTCATTTTTGTAAATCATTTTTAAATTTTTCCATTTTGTATATAGAGCGAAAGTATGAAATGTCAACTTGAGCACATGCAGCATGCAATTGCTGAACGTGAACAAAAGATTTTGCAGCTTAGTGCGATGTTGGCTCGAGTTTCTCATAAACATCAAGGCGAGCCAATTAACGCAGTGGAATATCGTGGACCAATGCAGCCAATGCAACCAATGCAACCAATGCAACCAACGCCACCGACGCCACTATTGATGCCAATACCAGATAATAAGACAATAGATTTGGAGAAGAAGGTTAAACGCTTGCTCAGTGCACTGGACAGATCGCGAAAAGAGGAGAATTTTCTGCGCTTAGAAACGCGGAAGCTTAATGAAGAGCTGAACGAAAGTAAGAAGAAGAACGGTAAGCGCACGTAATTTGTAAAGGTATGCGAATAGTTAAAATTTTCTTTGCTCTTTTTTTTTTGGAACAGAGGACTTAACTACTCAAACGAACCGCTTAGCTTCTCTGCTGAAAACTCAAGAAAATCACCGCATGGAATTGGCTTGTAAATATGAATCGCTGGATAAGAGTTTCGAGGATCAGTCGAAAAAACTTCGCGCAGCTACTGGGCAAGTGCGTTTGCTAACCGATCGCTTTCAGTTATTGGAAAAACGTCAGTGCGAACTTAATATGGAGGTAATCGTTGAGCAGCGTATTTATATGGATTAAGATAACTTAGGCTTTCTTCCAGCGCAATTTATTGCGTGAAGAAGTAATGGCTTTAAAAGAAAAAGAAGCAGTTCTTATGGGCCGCCAAAAAGCGATGGAAGAGCAATTAATTAAAGCAGAAAAGGAAATGTATACCGCTCATGATGTAGTTAAAGAGCAACAAAGCATTCTGCAGCGGTCTGAGAATAATCATAGAGAAGTGGTTAAACGTCTCCAAGAGGCCAACAATGAAATGAGACAAAAAATGTGTTCCCTTATGCAACAATATAAGAATCTTGAGGGGGAATTTGAGTGAGTAACACTTGATCTGAATTCTAGAAAGTCTCCTTTTCGCTTCATCCATTGACATTAATATAAAAGTTTCCTGTTGCTCCCTTTGTAGAAAACAACGAGGTGCGTTTAATAACAGTGAAAAGCTGATCGAATCATTTCGCAAATGGAAAGATGACCAGCAAAAGACCGAAGAACGGACACGTGATACGTTCAAGCAATACGAAGATCATATACGACTGTTGCTACAAGAGAAGCAACGTTTCGTCGAACAATATCGTGAACTTCATCGCGATTACAGTGCAATACAAAGTGAATTAGATCGGATAAGAATATGCTCCATCAGGTATATTTCCAAAAAGGCGAAAAGAAATAGTTTTTCACTTCTTTTTTTCGATATTTCTCAGCTACAATCTGCCCCAAACTTTCTCCGACAAATCGGTAAGTTCTACGAAAGTGAACAAATTTAATTCATCCCGACCATTCTCTTGCAATCAAAACAGATCGAGCAAATTGATGTTATACGCCGAACAACGCGTCGTCTTGAGGAACAAAGTTCTTCCCTCAAGGAAGAAGTTGTTTCAAAAATCGATTCGTTTAGCAGCTTTAAGCAGATCGAAGAAACTTATGATTAAAAAATATTTGTCGGCACGCTGTTGCAAGTATGTTTAGATGACATCATTGAGGAAACTTATCGATATTCATTCTTCCACATAAACTACATAGCGTCCGAACATAATTTCATTGAACACAAACACAAGCACACATTTCTTACATACAATATTATATTATCTATTAATGTTTTAGTTTTTCGTTGTTATGCAAACACTTTGTCTGTCGATACAATGTTTATGTAGATGTTCATATACTTGATAGCCTCTTTCTATGTAAATACCCTATATGGACCTATATATTTATATATCCTTTAAGAACGTATTTGTGAAACAATCCAAAACATAGGAGAACAAATAAAGTAGTAATGTTCTCTCGCCGATGTTATAGATTTTCAAATGTAATTTTTCGATTTTCCTTGCTTGTCTCTTTGAATCTGTTTCCTTGTTCTTCTCCTTATTCCCCTTTCCCTTTATTGTGTACATTTTTGCATGAAATAATTTTCCGTATTTCATCGAAAAAAGAAAATTTCCTTTACTTACACAAAAACACAATAGGAAATATTGATCCGAATATTGTTTATCGTTAGCCAATATTTTTGCTAATATTTTCGGTAAAAAGTACTGAAGAGCTGACCAGTTAGATTATTCCCCACCGTTTGAAAAAAATGGCGATCGTGATCACAGAATTAAGGTGGGTTTGGACTTTTCATGTGAACGGTTGAAAATGTTCCCTTAACCAATGAAGCAATGTATGATGATGATGATGTTGATTATTGCGATCAAACGATGCGCTGAAGAATTACCATTTTCACTGGTCTTCTTGAACTTTAAATTTGCTCTCATTCAAATTGCCTGCAGAAGTGTAAGTGTAAGTGATCCACTCCGTTTACCTACCTTTATCTACGATTTTGCCTACACCGAAGAAGGTCACCCAAACTCTGCTCACTCCAATTTATTGCCATTGGCTTTTCTATTGTACGTTTGCATTGTGATATCTGGGAGAATGCGAAACGACAGAAATGAACTCGATTCTATTACCTTATTATTATTACCTATGAAAATGCGGCCAAGGCGTTGCATACGCAGGCTTATTTTGCACTCCCGCACTCTATTCTCTACTGAACCGTAGAGCTACTGTCGTCAGAAAAACTTGCTTAAAATGAAAAAAATTTTTGTTTAAATTCTTATAATAGTGGCCTTTGGAGTTTGTGTTTTCAACTTCACCTTTTTGACATCAATTTTAAAATTATTGACTCATCATTTTTCAGTAAGGAAAGAGAGAGTGAGTGCTGCGGGATCATAAATACAATTAGTTGGGAAATAACTTTTAATAACTTTCAAGTAATAAAAGAGTGCAGTACCCTACGGGCCTGTTTTTATATTAAATTTAATCGATGGAATCGTTGAAAAGAAGAGGCCAAACATATTTGCAACCGAAGACATGGATCAAGACAGGAGTGCCGTCGCGTGCATTATATCCCATTTCCGCGCCGCCTCGTTTTCGATACTCATTCGCTCAAAAGCTTTTAATGGGCGGCGGATCGATGTTGGTAATGATGATAATACCGCTCTGGGGATTGTTTAGTATGCCGTCGTGGGCAGATAAGCACCAACGCCTTGGCAAATCGAATGTAGTCGAAGAAGAGGAGCCGCCGCCTCCAGAGGCAGAAGAAGAATAAATCAATTACATTGTATTTGAAATATAATCAAAAATAAATAGAAAGAAGATAGGGAGCTAAGCTAAATTGCCCTAATAAACGTATTTGCGTTCTTTTTATTATAAGTAATAAACACACTTCTATGTGTTTGTAAATAACTATACACAATATAAGCGCATTTGTTGCAAAACCTAATTAACAAAAAAAAGGGGGGAAAAAAACGAGATTTCTCGTTTGGTAACATTTAGCATTGCAGACGCGATGCGATCTACGTTAACTTTCCTTGATGTGTTCCCGTAAAGAATGCATGCAATAGAAACTGATGTCGCGAGGCAAAGCGAATGCTTGATTTGCCATAAACATTTGGATAAATAGTGCCGACCGCTTCCAGATAGTTATTGCGCATATTGTCTAACCTCTCAGTTCCAATGTAAGTGAGAAATGAAAGTGAATTGTTTTGGTTTTGTATATTAAAGCGAACAAATTTAATAAAACTCTCAACATTATGGCAACGAAAAAAACGACAGCAGAGCAAACACATAATAAACAATAGCTATGTAGTGCATGTAATGTGATTTCAATGAATTCGAGTTTCGGTGAAATTTCAAGCACTCTCTTAAACAGGTTCAACGATGACAACGAATGGAGGCGACAGCGGCGGCAGCAAACAACAGATTAGTCCTGTCTTAGTAAACGATTGTGTGATTCGATAAACTTGTGAAAAGTGCACTTTAACGTGTAGTTCATGTCGTCTCCGAAGGTAGCAAATCGCTAACTTTAATCCATTATCGCTGATGACCCAAAATGCTTTTTCATAAAAAATTAAAAAAAAGAAAACACTTATTGGAATTGCGCTTTTCTTCATTAGTATAATGCTTCGGTAGCATATTTCTTCCACACTATAATAAAACTGGGTAAGAGAAGATGTACTTCCTGCGCAATTATTAACTTGCGCGTTTAAGTTGATAATAATTTTCTAAAACAAATCCATTTGTAGCCAGCGCAGAGAATTAGTACCTAAAGAGTATATGTTAAGTTTGCACGGAGTTGAGATGGACTCACATCCTTTTATTGTACCACTCGATTCCTCACGACGTTTACTTTCTAAGTCCATCCAAGCTTGTCTGTCCGGTCGTAATGTAATCTTGCGTTCAACTTACACATCACAATCTTTGAGATTTTGTAATGAATTTTGGTGCACTTGTTTTTGTCCAAGGGCGAACGCTATTGGAAATGGTACGGATCGAGTCAGAAAGTCGCCATATGCACAATTGTATTAAGAGTATTGAATGGCAGGTCGTGGTCCACTATAATGCTTTTACTTGCTTTTTATTTAACTTTAGATGGTCTCCATAAGGTCAGTGCAAAGGATATTATGGTTTTGCCATATCTTACGAATTGAATAACTTGGACAAACTTTGCGTGCTAAGACCAACAAATTTTTACAACAATTTTTTAGTTTCATTAATAACCTTTCCATTGAATACCAGGCTGCAAAACTAACTACTCTTTACAGCATTTTCGCTGTCGAATTATCGTTGGGTGAGGCATTGTTTCTATTCTTTGTAAGATCATTTCTAGGGGAGATTAAAGATATAGCTTAGCTTAGTACTTAGGGCAGATATTTTTGGCGGATTGTGAGAGTATATAATATATATACATTTTGATATGACCAATCACTCAGGAAACGTCTTCTATTCGCGTACAGCGGTAAAGGTCAAAAACAAGTAAAGAAAAAGTAAAGAAGAAAGAAATGAGGAGGTGGTGGCCGCAACCTAGTGGATGTGTGTTCAATCGTTAAGTGTTATGCCTTTACCGACCGAGTACTCACTATAGCTGCGATCGAAGGAAACCCTACCGCACTGAGATTTGAGCCCGCGAACGCCGACTTGGTAGTCGCAATTCTTACCCACTCCTGCGGATATACGCTCAAACTAAGCTCATCCACATATTCAAGTATAATATGGTTCCATCAAATTTTTGCAGAAGTTCTAGATAAATATCTGGATTGTTAAGCATAGGTACTCCGCAAACTCGTGACATTCGCCACATGTAACATGAGATTCATGTCACTAGCTAGTCATATTATATTTTCCAAGTCCTTTCATTTGATATCCATATCAGAGTTATCCACCTCTCTTTAGCGGATCCTATTTATAGTGTACGAAAAATTTGACTATGCGGCATTGCATTGCCATCGGAACTGAGGGCGTACGCAAAATTACATTATGATTGGGTACACCAATTGGAGTATTCCACGCCGATATGTTTGTTCGCCAAACGTGTGCCCGTCTGTGAAATATACCCTCTGAGATATAGAATACATATATCTGAGTGCTGCGCTGAAAGGGCGTTTCTTGAAATAGATATGAAAATTATAATTGCCGGTCGAAACAATCGGTTTTCCCTATGCGCGAGTTAAACACAGCGAACGCCTGTACACCTTTTAAATTACTTCTGAGTTATATCTTACTAATGAATGAATGAATGAATGAATGAATGAATGAATGAATGAATGAATAAATCGTTATCGCAGAGAAAAGTAATTGCAAGTAGCGCTTATTACATTTCCCCTAAGTTATAAAATATGAAGAGAAATTATTATTCAAGCCCTAAATACGGAGGTAATGATGTAAGTCTAAGGTATAAATGTTTCTTTATACAGTCGCGAGAAATGTGAAACAAACAAAAAGAAAAATCGAAATCTGGTGGAATTAATTTTATTCTGCAGGTGTTCTTCATCATTGGAAAATACGATTGATTTCCTTAAATGAATTTCTAGCTTTATATAGCAAAAATGTTTGGTTTGATGCGAGCCGTTCAACACTCGTCAACCATATTATTATTTCTGTAGAACATTTTCAAAAATGTTTTCCATTCTTGTTGAAATAGCATCGCTAAGCACTGAACGCTACGCTAATTCCTATATGAAATTATTATACGAGATCTTAGCATTGAGGTTGAAATTAGTTTTCCTACAAATTGACGGCAGGAATAACTAACCAGTTTGCGAGAATGATTCGATATTAATAAATTTCAATGACCATTAAAGTGCTCTTTTGATTTCTTGCGCTTATTGGCAGGAAAGTGTCGCAAAGTACAAGTACGTTTTTTTGACTGTCTGCTTATTGAAATGATTAAAACTAATGCAAATTAATCCAAGGCCACAACTAAACCTGCACATAGCAATTAGAATTAGATTAGAATGCTTTTGAAAATTTCGCCGTTACATACGGAATGGAAAAATAAATATAGCCGCTAATAATGAAGTCATTGATTGTATTGCACTTTTCATCGCATCATAATATCATAATATATTTATTATGAGCATACCCAAGCGCACATAATATGCAACACAATAAACCCTTTAAGCTCACAAATTGGATCACGTTTAAAATTCTAAATTACCATGAAGCTGTACTTGTGCATCGCTTGTCGGATAAAAAAAAATGTCGTAATTGAAAATTACAAAAAAAAAGAAAGATGGGGGGATGAAAATAATCCAAAATGTAAGAGATCGATTGCGCATAGCATACGCTTTATCTATTTCCCGGTATAGAAATTTTGCTATTTATTATACAAATTTTAGTTGGCGGTTGCAAAATCCATTAATAATACACTTTAACTGCTGGCTCACTAACCACGACAGAATGACAGAGGTATCTCAATTTTATCACGGCCTTTGTTGTATGTGAAGACAAGAAGATAAATAACGCCCCCAAACGGTAAGCTTGTGCTTATTTAATCGGCAAGAGATTGTACCGGCATCGCCTGTCTGCAGAATGAAACAGAAAATTGAAGTTTAATTCTTGCACACACTTGCACAAAGAAAGGTCAGACACTAAGCTAAGCGCGTTAGACCCGTAAATATGCTCTTCCAGCATATAAAAAATAACTAAAGCATTTAAAATATCCATACATTTTTCATTAATACGTTATGAAACTCTCCACCTTTTGCGGGTTGTGGTACGGACCTGATGCCTTATCGCTAAATGAAAATCAAATAAAATAAAGTTTTTTCGATATTACATATATATATATATATATGTTAATTCTTTCGTATTTATCAAAATACTTTAGTCATACGACTATACCAGATCCGAGTTTACCGTACGATATTTTTTTATCGAAACATGACGCGTCTACAGATGATGGATATTAAAATGTTCGACGCAAAATGTATTGTGCGTATTACTCATCTATTACTTCGTTCTTCAAAATTCGTGAGCAGCGGCTTTTCTATGATATGCACTACTGAAGAATGGGTGTATGGTATATTGGCGCTCTCTTTCGTAACATTCAAAAAGCAAACACATGCACATGTACAGTATGTAAATGCTTGATCATCGGAAGGTTGATTGTTCATTTATGTGGTGCTCACGTAATTCGCAAAAATTAAGATAGAAAGTCAATGTCTGTAGAGGCCAAATGTGGAGGTGGGTCCGATACACGTACACCGATATCCGTAACAACAAAATCGCTACATTTCACATACGGACAGATGAAAATTGAATAGACAATATCCCCCAGCCACATAAACGGCCCTATAATAACTTAATGCCTTACACTTTTTATGTAGCATTTTGGGATGGAGAATATCAAGGATTCGCAACGAAGTATGCACGTCACTGTTTGACCAGTTCTTCATACGCAACATCTGAGTGGAGGAGATTATATTCACATTCTGCCGACCAGCTTGCAACAAGAGCTTTGAAAAAGCTTGTATAAAAACGTGAGGTATGTACGTTTTTGTTCAGTATAACATAGGAACAGATCTACGCATAACTGTGCCTTCGCTCGCCTGTCTGTGCAAAACGTTTTCTCGATAGCATAAATCCAGATAATGGCCTTAAATTTGGAGCATTGGAAGTTGCTACAAGCAGTACGACAAACCTCGGCAGCTGTGTGAAGCTGGAGAAAGTAGGCCACACCTATTTGATATTATGAAGCATCAAACTTTCGTTTTTTCGCTTCTTTTCTTTTGTTTTTCAGTTAACTGTGGATGGTGTAAAGGTTTCGGTCACAACCGCATTGCATTTTCTTACTTTTCCTGTGCTTTCTGGGCAATTCGAGATCATTACAATCTAAATAATCATAAGCATGTCTCAATCAAACAGCAAAAAACCTATACGTACACATACACTTACAAATCTATAGATATTTTTCATTTTATGTATTCACCCACTTTTGGTGGTGCGATGTGAACAATTCAGCAAATTATTATGATTATTGTCTTTGTCACGTTGTTGTTGGTGTTATTATCATTATTGTTGTTGTTGTTGTTGTTGTTGTATTCATTCATTGTTTATACTGTTTGTGTACGCGGTTATTGTTGCTGCTGCCGGCAGCATGTTATTATTATTGCATGTCACCACTTACGTTTCATTATTTTTGTACTCAGCTTCATCGCAAGCCGGTATAATAAAACTTTTATTAGGTTAGCGGCATCAAGAAATTTGCGTTGAAGTGTAAATAAAGAACTTTCTTGATTAATGTCAGATTATAACTTGACTTAGCCATTACGTTTAAAGTGATTATAATTTCAAAATAAATGATCAGCTCTGCTTATCTCGTCCGATGTTAGCATGATGCGCACGAGCTTTACATGAGGAAGGGCCAAATAATGTAAAGACATGACTTTCGGAATTATATTAATTTAATAAAAAATTTAATTTGAACGAAACTCGTTTAAGCTAAACGCTAAGAGACTTACAGTTTAGTTCTATATAT
This sequence comes from Glossina morsitans morsitans, assembly GCA_001077435.1. NCBI lineage: Eukaryota > Metazoa > Arthropoda > Insecta > Diptera > Glossinidae > Glossina > Glossina morsitans. Next base: position 43,479 of record CCAG010005203.1, read on the forward strand.
ACGACATATTTGTGATCGTTGATGTGGAGTTAAATTAAACATTTTTAGAGACAAATTTTCAATATCCATACTACCGCTTCGCTTATGACTGTTGATGAAAACCTTTAGTAAAGTGTAATAATTATTATCCTATTCTCTGTCTGCCGACAAAAGGAAAACTTTGTTGCATGTACTTTGAAAGGACAAAATTTGTAACCCATTAAATTTACTGGCTCTCATATATGTTATATATGTACGGCATCATCTTCTTGCATGTCTTTCATTTACCTTTCTTTTCATCGACGAACTGAGCCTGGCAACGTCGTCCGGAGTCAAGAACTAAACTACGCTATCTTGATAAACTAAGAGATTATTAAGGTTCAGAAGGAGAACTACGGAACCGTTATGACTTGTCATGGCGAATCAGCTGCTGTTGAGTCGTTCATTGCTGGATGAAAAGGCAGAAATTATATGCTGGCAGCAAAAATACAGAAAGTGTTTTCTATTTTTAATTTGGGCTGAAGCTGACGGAGCGTAGAATGAGTAATATGGGAGAGAGTTGCAGTACTTCAAAAAGCAGTCCGCTTAGCGGACTTAGGAAAAGTGTCTAGTACTTCACTGCAGGTCAGTATCGAAACAACATTTGTTTTCAATTGTACGCTAAGCTACCTGCCAAACCATAAGTTAGTTACTCCGGGAAAAGCGAGTCACCGCTGCCGCTGCCGCATTTCCTAGAACGTTTATAAAAGGAACTTGTGAATAATATTCAATAAAATTTAAGAGTCGCGTCTTCTTCAGGTATTTTTCGCTTAAAATCCAAATGAAAATAAATTTGTGATTATCGTGGCAAGCCACGAGGTTTTACTCAGTCCAAGCCGGCTTCTTACAACACACATGTGTACACTGCGTTGAGCTAGATTAAAATACATGAAAAGGTAAACATACTCGGTATTTGAGGTCACGATTATGGCTACTTGGGAGCACCTTATGGTAATTATGTAAAAGTCGTTTTATCCGCATGAGTGGCCGAGCAGGGAAAGCATCGCGACTAAGAACTCAATGGTCGGGAGCCCAAATCTCTAGTGCAATACAGTCTAGCATATGATCTCAGCTATCCGGCAGCGTTTAAATCCACACTTTGGACCTTTATTTACATATACATATATATAGACAATAAAGAAATAAATAAAATCGGTTTTTGGCAATTATACGGAGACAATCAGCTCAAAGTAGCTGAGTGTTGAGAGAGAAATCAAAGAAAGAAAGTTTTAAATTTTTCAAAGAATCTGTAATGATCATAATCGACTTGGAATGGGCAGCTCCATCGCACAAACAGAGAAGTGAAAGGCCTCAAATTTACTTAGATTGCTCTAGTAATCAACAAGGTATTAGCATTATGGTCTATTTTTATGCGTTGTATCTATTTGATAATTCGAATATATAGTCGATTATGAATATAACAATCAGACGTACATTGATCCCATGTTTTGCGGACAGTTCGTACATGAAAATTGACGTCAACTTTTGGATGCTGTTTTCACGAACATTGCAACATGATTTAATGATAGAGTGGAAAAACAAAAGCAGGAGCTATCTAGGCGTTACCATAAGAGAAGCATTTATCTGAAAAAATGATACCACGCATACCCATTCCCAGATATCAAATGCAATTAGTTAAATCCGTGATTTGCAGTGAAAAAAACAAATGTACAGTAGAAGATGATAGATCTCAAACGATTCGTCTCGAAACAAACACAAACTTGTGTATAAATTTGTTCCTTCATACTCGGTTAGTCACACACGTTATGTATGTATGTGGCAATCATTGTACAATTTTCTGCCTATGACATTGCAACATCAAATGTAAAAAGCGTTTGATTACTATGCCGCCCAGCATACACCCACGAGTTGATCAAAATTAACTGAAGAAATGTAAAACTTGAAAAACAGTCACAGTTCGTTTATTTAGTAAAACATATTCTATGATGATTAGAATCGACTTAAGTAGTAATTAAAAAAAAATAAAATAAAAGCAAATTTTGGCTTGCAAGAGTGAGAGTAAATGCATTTATATGACATGAATAATGAGCAACAAATCAGGCGAGCTCGGTATCACCTAATTTTCAGAATCACTGAAAAAAAAATACGATCTTGATTTCAGTATTCTTCTTCGAGAGAGAGTTCGAAAAAGAGAGCAAAAGAGTACCATACAAAGCCTTACGAACAATTTTTTATTATAGGAACGCGGTTCAAAATGTATACCTAGTCCATACAAATTTCTCAAGTTCTTTTAATATTCTAAAATGCAACTTAGCACCGATTTTTATCGGGATACGTGAAAAATACCACATTTTTTCTATGCCACGACTCTTTATAAATAAGACGCTGCATGGGGAGTAGCCTTGAATCGGTGCCAAAAAATTGCAGTGCACTCAAGTTCTCCGTAGCGAAGATCTAAGATCTATATTGAACACATTGAAGCATGAACAGGTGCCGGGCCCAACAGGTTCGCACATACTTAATATATCTCTGTATCGCAAATTAGAGAAGAAATAAAAATATTATACACATACGTTTATAGGAAAAAGGGAAGAAATCCCCCTCCTATCGCGGTTATTAACATATATATCGAATACGTAGCTTATCTCGCTTTTTCGATCGTTTTCGACGTACATCTAAAGGCATGCGCATGAATTACGTACAGCCTATTGCGTCTTATCCAGGCGTACGGCTACTGTATTTATATAGTAATGGCAAAGGCATGAGTTTATTGACGATACGATATTTTACAGAGCATACTGGGGCACATTTTACGAAAAGTCTTCGACCTTCTCTCAGAAAAAGTCGCTTCTAATCACAACGGTCCACTAAATAGCTAAGCAAATTCATTACATTCGGTCAAGGTGACCCGAGTTGCAATATTCCACACGAAATATGATCGATCATAGTCATGAAAATCAAATGTGTTGTCGGCCGCGTTTGCTGTCTGATTGATTAGATAATAGACAGATATTCCGTATTACAGGTGCAAAAGAGGGCTGAACTAGGAGCGTAGTTTTGTGAAGGACCCATTTCTAAGAAGGAGTAAACTTCCAGTTAATAAGAACATGGCTTCAGAAAGTTGTCGCCATATACTATACTTCATGTCGAAATTTCTGACATCTTAAATCGGCTTGTACAGGACAAGAGTTCCTTCTTCATTAAGAGCAAATGGTTGAGTATCCGGAGATTCAAGTACGTTCTTTATTATTGCTCTCTAATATAAAGTTTTGGCCAGCAACAAAATCAATCATCTGTCTCGACTGCAGATAATCCAATTTTTAATTTTATGATTTTGGAAAAGTCGGTCCTATTTCAGATAACATTTTTCTTTTGCTGAGTTCAAATCTTAACTGAACACGTTTCGTAGGGTGTACCTGATTATATCGAGAGACCGCTTACCTTACACACAGTGTCGCAAAATTCTCGCAAAGTATGATTTTTTCTTGCGGTAAAGTGTTAGCAAAGAATAAAACATATCGTGACAGCTGATAGTTCAGAACTATTAAGAACGAAGGTTCACACGAAAGGACAACTACTGTAGTTAGTTAAACGGACGAGAGTTCGCTGCATCGATTAGGGGGGAACAAGAAGTGGATACTGGGTTTTCGAACGAGATCGTTCCATCTTCATGGCTTCGTTCAGAGAACCCAAGGGTGGCTGTTGAGAAATTGTAGCGTACAAAGCGTGTCAGTCGGACTGTCCTTCTTTGAAAACGTGAGCAGTCAGTTAATAACAGCTGTCACCGTCGCGACACAGTAATCAAAATTTCTTGTGCAAAGTCTGGATATGGGCGGCATGTGGTTTCAATTAGAAGGTGCCTTATGCCGTTCAGCTCGAGAAAAAATTTAATTATATTACTGCACGAGACGTTTCCTTCCTGCATGCATATGTAAATGACTCTTAACCAAAATAGTAGGTAATTAAAAAGAAATATCTCTCTAGTCTTTTATGAGGAAGGTATCACGTCAATAAAATTGTGGCAAGGAAAAAGAATGCACTTACTCCTAAGTGTAATATAAAACCAATATGTATATAAATGTCAATCTTGCCCTCTGCCTTTGTTTTTTTCTTTTACTCATTTCCATTCGATTGTTTTTATTATTTATTTAACGATGCTATTCATTATAGGAGCAGACGATGCGCAAACATTTACAGCAACTATGCTACAATATATGTGGTTGTGTGCTTTGTGTACATGGTTGGCGCCCACTGAACATAAACTTTTGCCCAAAAGCCAGTAACGGCTTTATTTGCATTGCGTGAGAAACTTTCCATTTCGTTTGTTGTTGGTTTTTCCATTTTCTTATCGTTTGTGTTTTTTTTTTTTTTTTGGACAAACAATTTCATATAAATTAACATTCGGAAAATGAATTTGAATATTTTACACAATTTCACTTTTCCATGCAAATACGATATCAATTCGAAAATATATTTCTATAATTTGCTTTCATTCGCTTCGAAAAGAATTGTTAAGCAGAAGCTGAAGCATAACGTGTTGCAGATATTTTCTTGTAAATACCAGACAACAATTCTTGCTATCGCTTTTATTATTCTAAACTGTCGTCTCATACACATATATGTTCTTGGTTGTAATCAACGTTTTTGCGGCTCCGTAAAATGTGAATACTCCCGGGTAAAATCAATATATTAGATTTCAAATTTTGGCGGATATGATGGTCAAGTTTGACCATCATGACAAATGCTTATTAAAGAGACCAACGTAGCCAACAATTGAAGGGAAACTCGATTTTTTTCTATTTCTAATTCAAGGCTGTCTCCAAAGCCACGAAGACCGGTATACCGATGTTTGGCGCAGTTTAGGCGAAACGAAGACGATTTCTTATGTGACCATAGGTGGGTGATATATGAATTCGCCGCTGCACTCTAATGCCAAATTGTCATTGTCATGAAATTTTGGTACATATTTTTCCATCCAGAAATCGTGCAGGCCTGTCAACAGTATTGTCATGTATGTGTCAAACCGGACAGGTATTAAGTGATGTTAAATACAGGGGATTTCCCAGATAAAAACCAATGTTCACTTTCTTGCATTTCGTGTGCTTCTCTTTTTTATACTTACTACCGAAGAGTACCATCCTTGGGTGTTCGTTTGTTATTCCCAGAAATACCCAGTCGATACATATTACATCCCATATTTACGAATACATATAGACGTGACTGTAATTTCTAGAGAACAATTGTTTCTCCTTCTTTTATTTCAGCTCGTTAAAGGAGAACGGTGAAGCACAACAGGAAATGCTGACGCATGCAACTACCTTCATTTAATGCACGAAAGCCCTGCCTTCAGACTTCTCCAAATTTTCGCAAATCCGCCCGACTTACGTTACGTGCAGAGGAGAGCTCACATCGGCACAAACTAGTCGAGCTTTTTCGCAATTGTCATATACAATAGAACACGGTTTATGTTGGACCGTTTACGTTGCCGTGAAGGCGTGTCCTTTGACCAATTTGCCCTTCGTGCGAAAGCTTTCTATGTGTTTGCGTAATGTGAAGACGATACCTCCAGTTTTGCGGCCGCTAGAAGGTTTACCACAGACATCACACAGATAGGCAGATAGAAATGCTTAAATGGATTCAGAACTTGATACTGGCCCAGCATATACATACTCATTTTCGCGAGGTATCTTTAGTTCGTTGGCTCTGCAACCCATAAACTAGTTAGCGCAAGTTTCAAAAAATTGAGAGAAACCATTTAAAGTACATATCTATTGCGAGGGAACGAATAAACTCACTTGTCGTCTTCTTTTAAGCCAAAAACAAAAAATCGATAGTTTCCTATTCGATATTTATTTTTATTTTTTTTTTTTATGCCGTTCAGTTTTTTATGGAACTTGCAGTAAGTATTGATGTAAAATCTTACAACTGATTTAAGCCAGGCCTGCCAATGCAGATCACCTCACTTCAGTTCAACTTCCAGTTTATTAAGCCTACAGTTACCATGCGTTCTTAACGGGGATGGTCCTGTGTGAGGGAAGAGAACAAGCTAGAAGATTAGGACGGCTTAGCAATTTATCAGCAACTCTTGTGCTACTTTCCTTAATTACGTCTGTTATGACCGGAATATTCAAGTCCCTGTGAATACTTGAATTAGTTATGTACCATGGAATACTTGTTGTCGTATGTGCAAGATGTTTGACTATCTTTCTTGCAAGTTAATCAGGTTAGAAGAACTAGCTGTCCTTCGCAATTGAAGTCCGTAGGACTGATTTAATTTTAGCATTATATACGAGCTGCCATAACTCATTCGTTTCTAATTTTATTTGGATTAACTTTGTTTGTACTTGAGTCAATATCCGACCAAAGCAAAGGCAATTTTTTGTTAGCAAATAGTACTTAAGTTAACTTATCGCGAATGCGTTTCACTAGAAAATGTTATTTTAAAGATAATGTAAAAAATTCGAATGAGAAGACTGAATATATTGTCAAACTCGTTTTATGGTTCGAGAAAGACGCTCCTAAATTTTTCAAATATGTTATAGATATGTTTGCTTGTGGCAATAAATTTTATTTTCATTTTCATAATAAGTCTGCAATCGCTGAACCACAAAAACGACTGACAAAGAGATGCTCTCATGTTTTGCATCGTACCTCCTGGAAAATGATAAAGAAAGCGGCGAGCAGAGTTCATAATTAGTATCCAAATCTCCATCAAAGGCTTTTAATGTGTTAGTATAGGTTGAGTCAGTTCGAATCGATTTCAGTTTCATACCGACTTAATCTGCGCCTTGACGGAGCTACGTCAAGGAATTTTTGTTTGTGAACGTTTCAAACGAAAGTAAACGCTTTCTAAGATTATTGCATTAGATATTACGGTGTAATTTGCCAGTACGGCATTCTATTAGTACTAATACCATTCTTTCCATTCCAAAAAAAAAAAAAAAAATTGTGAAATATCGGGCTGTGTTACCGTCCATGTTTCCCCCTTAAAACATGCCTTTTATAGCAATACGACTGCCGTGCATTAGGCATAGTTTTCTTAATTCTTTTTTTTTGCATAAAGAAAACTTTCGCGGAGCTGTTGCTCCGTCTCTTAATATGCGAACATATTGCAAGTGCAGCAAAGAGAACATATAAATGAATATACCTTCACTCACTAGTAAGGTGTATTCACAAGACAACATTGTATTGTTGAAAATCCATAAGTTATAAAAGGAATTATATTCCCAGTAAAAATATTAGAAGAGGAGATAACCACGTTATTTTGAAAATGTACAAACGAAGTCGATTGTTTACTAATAGCTAGGTTTTTAGATAGTGTTTATGTACCGCAAATATTCTAAAGATAAGAACACTGCTTCACTCCACGAGATATCAAACGCGTTTGCTTCATTACGATTTCTTATCTAAGGAGAAGTTGTTGCAGGAGAAGAGAGACAGCACATTCAATTTTTACATCCCGCATCAAAGGATTGGAATGTAAGGACAGAGTCAGTTTATTCGCATAATTCGTAAAATGAAACTCATTTTGTAATTGATCACCAAAAGCTGCATGACTTTAATTAAATAAAGCTCATGTGTCTAAACCGGTCATCGAGGCACTTCTTCTAAATAAACCGCAGCTTAACTTCACAGTTCTTCTTAATTGCTTCACGCCAGCCACAATGAGCTTTCAAAACGTTGTTAGCAACTTCGTGCATTAAAATTTTGCTGGAAGTGCTTGCTGATTCTAAAGAAAGTTCTTTATTCAATTACTTCAACCCTGAAGGAAGCTGCAAACCTGTGACGTACACCACTCATTCAATCAAAAACGAATTATTTTGAAGACAAAGATTGGATGTATTTTCGAAAACCTTATATCATGCTTTTTTGCGGTATATGCCTGACAGTCGTAAACTATTCGATAATGTCCATATGTCTATTTATTTGAAATGAAATTCTTAAATTCATTCTCACTCCTCAGTTCATACTATGCGGATAAAAAGAAATATTGTTTAAAAACTCTTGGGAATCTTGTATATGAAGCTTTTTTAGGTCAACAATTTCGAAAATTTTAAGGATTAATGGCAATGCTCAGTGTGACATATATGTGAGACAAACCAAGCGCAATGTTACCGCAATGCTTTAAATCGAACCTTTCCTATCCATAAAACGACGGGAGACACATAATAGAACTCTGTGCGATAAACCTACGCAGAAAAACATATTGCCAGAGCCCGGCCATTCCTAAAGCGAGATGGCGCTTTGCATATGTCGAAAACGGTACCATCCATTTGCTGACATTAGCTGGATGTAGTGTACTAAGACTCTCTGGAAACTATCGATAGCGAGCTTAGCTTTTCTATAATTACAATTGTCGTTCGTATGTTGATGGTCGATCCAAAGACTGGAAGACATCGCTGGGCCTAAACTTGTGTTGTTGCAGTAGGGATCAAGTGACATCGTTTACGTCTCTACGTTACGTCTAGAATCGGTTTATTAACTCTTTAATAAACTTTAATAAATTTCTCCCGATTCAAATATATGAATATATGAATCACTGTATGCACTATGGACATTCATTACCGGGTGGAGCATCGTATGTCATACTAGCAATACTCCCACCTGACATAACGGCAAGCAACTATGGGTTGTAAAAACGTAAAACAAAGTTATTTTTAGGAGAAATGAATCATTTCAGCAGCGTCTGGATTTGGGACGGAAACCTTAAATGCGACAGCTCTTCAGAAGAACGTTTCATTGAATTGGATTAACTCGAGACGTGGCAATATCGATTCTTATATTGGCCAAACAAAATGTAACATTATTCGATTGCTCAAGATATATTGCGGGACATTCTAAAATTGGAGATTTGATAATAGCCTTGATTTCATCAAGCAAGAAAGTGGTGCATAAACGAGCGTAACTATGTGAGACGTGCACCTATAGCTGAACCGATCAAAGGAATACATCAGTTCTTTAAACGACATCTACCATTACCATATATTTCGATTGCTTCAGCATGTTCTGAATCATTGGCACCCCAGTTTTCTTAGGGACATTTAGATATTTAGAAACTCCATTCCTACGGAATCGAGAAAAGTGAAGCAATGTGAGAAAAAATTATAGTTGTAAAACATATCCAATGGATTATTATGAAGCCAGAGTTTTCTTAACTAAAAAGACAATGGAAATTTTTTCAAGTGCTTAAGACATTGACTAACCAAATACCGCCTAAAGCTACCTTAATTACCTGATAAAAAGTGATTAATTTTTTTCGAGAGGTATTCTTACTCTATTCTTTCGCTATTGTCCGTTATCTTTATTTAGAATAACACGAACACAATTAAGCTCAAGACGGTTAATTAGTTTTCAACAGCATTACTTGTTGTGGTGCCAATAAAAGCTTCTAATTGAAATGCATACTAAGGTCACAAGTTAATTCAGTACCTTGCTAGCGATTTCGATGCATCGTGTTGTACATAAAGGAAGAACGAAATATGTAATCGACGCACTTTTACACTTGTAAATTTGGTAAAATATTTGCCAGAGATTTGATTTTGGAGTACATTTGAGTAGTTTCAAAATTATTGTTATTCGAAAAGCAACCTAAAAAATCACAAGTTCGTTTATCGCTACGGCATGATATATCAAGAAAATTAAAACTGCCCACAAGCTCACTGGTCAATAATACGTAGGTTTCGCGGGATACTTTAAGCAGCGTTTGCATCATCATTCTTGCCATACGAACAAATTATTATACATGCATAAGTAAAGCGAAAACAACGCTTTTCTCTTCTTCTTTTTCCCTTTTTCTCTGCACGGAGAAGAAAACACATTGAAACGCAGGTGATTGGGTATGGCTGGCATAGCTGGCTTATGAGAGCAATTAGGTGACTAAATGAGAGAGCAGAGGAAAGCTTTGCGAAAAGCTTCATTGACGATGTTGAATTTAAAATTTTCAAATATTCTCTCAAAACAAAGCAAATTTTATAATAAAAACGCCAGCAAAGGTGGAACGTGGTGTAATCGAAGAAATCTTCTCTGAGAGCATATAAAATTTTACAATAACAATGCCAGCAAAAATGGAATGTGGTGTAATCAAAGAAATGTTGAGAGAGTATTGAAAGGGAAGAAATTTGGTACGGAATAGGTTTTTAGATTTTCTCTCAAATTCTCAGGTACAGCAAAATAAATTTTAGAATTGAATTTCATATTCTCAGCAAATTGAAAAGAAAAAATGGAAATAAGAATATAAATGTAGTGAATTAAGGTGACCAGAAAGCCTCTTTCTAAATATATATAATTTAAAAATAATTTCTTCCTTCCGTTTCCATAAATAAATCATTTTAATATTGTTAGTATTGTATTTAGATTGTATTTGACAAATACACTAAAAATATATTAAAAATAATTACCCTTTACCCTTACCTTAAATCCATATATCCTGATAGCCAAGAGTGAAGCGATAAGTTTTTCTATTTTTTTTATCTAAATTTATTTATTTTTATTAATTTATTTATATTTATCTACTTTTATTTATTTTTGATTAATTTATTTATATTTACCTTATTTTAATTTATTTAATTTTAACTTATTTATTTTATATAATTATTTATTATTGTTTATTTATATATAAATTTATACAATTTTTTTTCTCTTTTTAGCAGGCAGAGCAACTCAACGAGCGGAGCAATATTATCACTACGTTGCATGTATGGGTTGGCACGAAGACACTTCATTACGCACACTTAGAAACTGGTCGTTCTATAACATTACCGTATGCTACGCTCTCTATCATGGAATTAATATTGTAATATATACGAATACTACTATAGGCGGAATTATATTGGGGTATTATAGGGAGCGAGCAACAACATCAGCAAGCAAGCAAGAAAATTGTGAAAATTTTCAGTTGGAGCTTCAGTTCAGTCAGTTTTTCAGTCAGCCTTCAAGCGGACAATACGTAATGTAAAGCAACGCACGTTTTAATTCCAGAATGAATAAATATAAAGCTTTAAGCGGTAAGGAATGTTTTTTGTAGCGGGAATACGTATTTCAAATTGTGAACGATAAAGATGTGCAGACTGTGCGAACTGATATACGTAATTTAACAGCCGGAAGATAAGCAAATTAGTGATTTTCTTCTCGAGTGAAAATTAATAAAAATTAAAAGTAAGGAAAACTACTAAATGATAACGGAAGAAGAAAAAAATTGCACATATTTGGGAAAATAGAACATATTTAACCGAACGGTGTTAAAATAAAAGAACGTGGAACATAATAGAAAAGAAGAAAATAAATCAATAAAAATTCGTAGAGTAAAATTTAAGTTTATTGAACAAAATGAAAACACTTTGAAACGGTACTACACGGATTATCGACTCGCTGGTTCACCTGTCACGCAATTAAAATTAACCC
>CCAG010005206.1:0-12031 GCA_001077435.1 Glossina morsitans morsitans
AATACCAGGCATCCTCTCTACGGGGACACCGTAACGTCAAACGTAAGCTGCCAGAAAAAAGTCAACAAGTATACCTCCCCTGCTAATTTCAAAGAATATGACGAGCTAGAGAAAGTATTGAAGGCTGCAGCAAGAAGGGCAAAAAGAAGGCACCATGCCCGAACTTTAGATTAGCTCTGAGCACCAGAAATGACTCGAAAAACCTGGACAGCGGTCGAGGAAGTAAGATCAGAACATCGTGTCGAAAGACTGAATTTTGTTTTGGCTGGATAGCCTCGAAGGTTACAGGTGAGAGAGTGTGCAAATTCAACTTTCGATCGGACAAGCAACTACACATTAAAAGGACTTTTCTTGAGGGCAAGCCAGCATGTTTATTAGTAAGTAGTTTAATGACATTAGAATTGGACTGAAAGACATCGCTATCTCCTGTTACAAAAACACAACTTAAAGTATAATCCGTACTTACAGTGCGTAAGCATTGCATTGAATCACGCCTCTGAGCTAAAGCAGACACTGCGCACTTCGGCCTTGCCAATTGAGCGAACGTAATATTTTGGCACCCTCATCTTTGGATCTAGTCTTCAGTCTATATTATTGGACGCTATTATTTGCTAAGTTAACTGGGACTCTCGGTTCATTTTGGCTCCCTAGTAATATATCGACGGATTTGATTTTCCATCTTGTTTTTATAGTATTTAAGCGTTTAATTTCATATGATCAACTTAAGTTTTCATCGTGGTCATTTTCTTCGTCTTCATGCTCAGGTTCTTTAATTTGTTTGGTTTTTCTAGCTTTTTTCAAAGGTTTATCCAAATATTGCTCACCTTCATCTTTTGAGCAAAAGTATAAATTCTCTATCAGATCTTTGGCGCCGTGGCAGCTAAGCTAAGGATGCGTTTCGATGGATCTTATTGGGCTTATTTTATATTTTTTATAGTTTAGACTTTTCTTGACTATTGCCGCAAATAATTTTACGCCACCATGCTGGTCGTTCACATTCCATATCGTAGCGTTTAAATATTTTCAATTATTTGGCAATTGGGGCTGAAGCAATCTGAAACGAAGCTGGATTCAAAACTCGATACATCAAGGTACTTACCTTAAAATTTTTCCTGCTGAAAACATCGAGTACAAGTTATTTTCGGAAAAGGGAAGGTTATTTAATTATTATCTTCAAGAGTTACTAAATACTTTTTTCTTACACTATGTGCATTCTAATACTTTTCACAATTTTTTTGTATCGCAAATACAAATGGCTATAGTTTTTTTATTTATATTGTTAACCAAGTTCCATTTTCCTTTTCTTTTTTAGTTAGTTATGATGTATTTTTCTATGTATATACATATAATCGAAATTAATAATAATAGTTTCTAACTAAAATTTTTTCTATTAGAAGACTTGTTTAGCATAAAAGTTAGCAGTGGAATATATTACAATAATGACCCCAGCACACGTTTAGCCACCCTTCAGAACGTTGGGTGGCTATTTATAAAAAATGTGTCGAATTCCTTATCAATCCCTTTAATTAATTTATCTACGTGCTTAATAATGGTACTTTTTTCTGCAAAGGGTTCGAATACTGCATACAATTCATATGCTGATGTAACCCATGCAAGTAAAATTTCATTGCTTTTTGCTTTATATATTAATTTGAGAGGCCTATGGACGCTGTGTACACATTCGATGAGATTACAATAAGTAGCTTCTAAATGACGAAAACCCTCTATAGTATTGTATGGCCTTGGAAAGTCAGAACAAAGCAGCTGCGCTATAGCTTTCGGTTTATATAAAAAATGTTTCAGCTCTGGTATGTCGCTACCAAATGTAGGCAATTTAAATTTTTTAGTCTTTATCGCGGCTTCATTGATTGCTGAAAAGCATTGAGTACGTTCCAGTTTTTCGGTTATACGCTTTTTCACCTCCGACAAATCAAAGAAATCGTCTTTATCCACTGAAAAAAGTAGAAGACACGCCTGGCAGCTCTCAGTCAAATAGGACACATGCGCATGCAAAAAGCCGTTCTCATCAAATCTTGGCAGACATAATGGCGTCCAATTTTCATCGTAGTTTTTAAAAGATTCTGAGCTTTCAACCAGATTAAATACCAATCTAATTAAAGTGAAGTGAACCACATTAGGAACAGAAATATAAGGAGATATTATATTCGGCTTAAATCGAATTATTTAATACGTATTACTGTCATTGAACAATAAATTAACTAGACCCCAAATATCTAAGTACTAAACACATATTATGAATTTATATTACAATAGCTATCTAAACTACCTAAAAACCATATTTAAAAAAATTGATATGCGAGATTTTGCTTTTTTGTATTTCACAGGATAGCTTTTCACGCAAGTTGCATTTTACTTGCGAAGAATCTTTGATACCCATCAGTTCGAATTAACGCATTGTGATTGATCGGTCTAGCCTACTTTTACTAATCACCTTGCAGGTCTCTCAAAATATTCTATCGGCCCTGTTATATGCCGCGCATTCCATCTTTGTTTCATAGTGAGCGCGATTACAGCTGTATTCAATCTATTTTCATAATCATCCCTGTGGCCTCAACTTTCAACTTTCTATCTTATCATCACAGCAGACAGACTAACGGTCGCGTGGACAGACAAACAAACCGATTCAACAAACCGACACAAACCGCGTTGGTCAATCAATCCATAAGCTCGTAATCGTGATTTCAAAAAGCATAGAAATACAGCTAAATGTGTCCTGCTATTCAAGCCGACGAACAATTTCATGTAATATAGATCCTATTGAGGATGAAAATTTCTAATACGTATTTACCTTAAATCGGCAGGATTTATGGAGTACTTTTTCATGCGTACCATTGTGATAAGCTGGTTATTAATTATTAGAACGGCAAACACCAAATTTTTGTGATTATGACAATTTTCTTTAATAGCATTTACTATAGACAAACGTGCTTGCGCTTGCATTGGTAGCACCCGTATAGAATTTGTTAAGAACGTGAAGACATTTTTATTTGTTTGCCCAGTGCTGCTGTCGCTTAATACCAAATGGCGTATCAATCTTTCGCTTCCAGCCAAAAGACGTCTAAGATCAAAACCTTTATGCTTTGAAAATACATTTCTTAAATGACGAAACGTAAGCGTTGATATAATTTGATGGTACACATCGCTGAGAAGACATTAACTTGCTTTAGAGACAGAACATGCTTTAAAGTTAATTAGTAATAACGAGATAACATACCTGAGCTGCATTTCCAATTGGGCCGCGCTAAAACCTGTTCTTGAAACTGCTACTAAAATTAGGCTAGGCTTCAACAAAAAAACAATTTGGACACCTTTTGCCTGAATTGATTTAATTTCATCTTGACCGTCCTGCACGAAGCTCACTAAAGCCTGTATTACACCAAAAATCGACGCCAGACTTTCTTCGTTACCATGCAAGGAAAAAACGGGTTTTCCCGCTTCGCTTAAAATAAAAATATGTTTCTTTTGAAAGCGCCATGTGGGATTATGCAAACAGTCTGTTGGAGGATCGGACGAAGTAGGCAATGTTTCTTTATCAGGCTCTGTTTCATCTGTAGCTTTTTCAACCGGGGATCCTGTAGAAAATTTTGTAGCAGATGTTGGAGGTACACATTGTTGTTGACCCATCTCTTCAAGAATTTCTGATATAATACCACCCACTCCAGCTTCAGCGTCGCTGTATGAATCGCCATCATCTCTTTCGGACTGTGCATGAATGTGAGGCGCTGTAGAATTAGCAGCTGGCGAAATCGTCTCACGATCCATATAACCTACTTAATCAAATTTTAAGATGCTTCCTTCCGAAAATGCGATATTTTCTAAAACAGTAATATGTAAACATTAAACAAACCATCTGATTATGAACAACATATGGTATTAAATTTCACGCCACTTGTTTTTTTGTTGGTATGGCAACAATGGTAACAAACAACTTAGGAGGGTCAAAACGCTCGTAAAAAAACAGTATTTTTATAAAGCTTTCCGTTTGTATATTTTGTTATAAAGCGAAAGGTGTATGTGTGATCGTTGTTGCAAATTCGAGCTTTTGTTTAGATTTGCCATGCTGCTGTTTACAGCAAAGCAAATTTTGCGCTTAAAACTTGGATTTCATGTTCTCAGCATTGTGGTCTCTTTTGTATATAGTCGTTGTTCTAAATCTGATACCATGTGTATCTTGTTGTGGCACATGTTTATTTATTTACTATATTATTAATGTATTTGAAAGCGTAATACAAAATCTTTCTGGTTCATCTTAACTCAACATCCAAAACAAAAAATCATAATAATACAAATTTTCAGATTTCTACATTTCTCAAGGTGGCCGTGGAGGTGGCGCTGCAATTAGACCATATATTCAAAATTCAGAAAATTTGCAGCAGAATATGTATGTAAAAAATATTTAGGGACGCATGACATATATATATTGGAAATAATAAACAAAATTGTACCGTCCGGGTATATACGTGTAGGGGCTATCTGTCGGTCGGCTTTTCCCATGCTCGTTACACAGTAGCGTCTGTTAAAGGGATAATTATGAAAAGAGGACAAAGTCCAAAGACCGTGAGTAAGATATAATATGATATATGAATATATTTAATGTACAGCATATTAATGCACAGAAAAAAGTTGTAAATCTGGTTGAGTGTCTCATCCACACTCTCTTGTTGAGCGCTTGAACTATGCTCTGCGCTTTGTTGATTTACAAGGACTGAAAATCTCTTTCTCCATCTGTAATTTTTGACGCTTATTGTCAGAAGAGGGAAAGCTCGAAATTCCATATTCTCAGAAAAGGCAAAATTTTTGACGCAACAAGTGGCCAAACTGCTTAAAATTTTTGACGCTTATTCTCAGAAAAGGCAAAAGGCAAAGGAAGGTATAACCGATGAAACCCAAAGAATAGAAACCATTTAAATTTTCGAAAAGTACCAGTCAGTATTTTATTGAAAGATGAACCGCTTAAAAAATTAAAGTGAATGACCATATGTATTTATATTTATAATATTTTTTAATTTACATATTTATTAAAATAAAATTTAACTATTATATTTAGTGAAATAAAATTAGTAAAATTATTTAAAATAATAAAAATATTAAATTTAATAAATATAAAATATTTACTAAATAAACTTTTTTTTTTATTTATATAAATATAACAATTTATTAGCAATTTTTATGATATCATTTTAATTGTATTAATACTTCATTCTTAATAATTAAATCTAATGAAACATAAAATTATTAATAATTATAATCTCAAAAATTTTTAATTTTTAAAAACTAAAATTTAAAAAATTTTAGACGGCGTCCTTGACAAATTAGGAAGAGCTAAGTACTTCCATGCTTTAAATAGGACCAACTCATTCCACCAAATAGAATTAGATAAGGAATCAGGACATTTAATTGATTTTCCACAACCAATGGCTTTCAAAGAATGCTTACAATAGCCCTCTCAGGATTAGATGGAAAGACATTATTATACATGTATGTAGTCATAACACAAATTTGATAAAAGTTTTAAAAAAGTTATATAAGTACAATTTAAAGGCGAACACGGAAAAATGTTGTTTCTTGAAACCAGAACTCAAATATTTAGGACACTTCATCGTAACTCAAGGTATAAAACAAGGCCCCTTCAATTAAAAACTACCCCAAACCAACTACCCATGACGAAGTAAGTAAGATTTATCGTATTCTGCAATTACCACAGAAAATTTATCAAATATTTTGAAAGCATTGCAAAGAATCTCAACAATTTACTACAAAAAAGAGACAAAAATTTGAATGGAACGAAAAATTTCAAAAACTCCTTAATCTACTAAAGGATAAGTTAATACCACCACCAATCCTACAACACCCTAATTTCGAAAAATTAGCCAAAAACAAAATATAAGAAAATAAAAAAATAAATATTGCTACTACAACAGACTTTTACGCAATGAACACAAAAACTTGCGGTTTTCCACGCCACCTTGAGGGACCGCGATAGGCGCGTTGCCGATTGTTTTAAATGGCCGGCTCCGCTTTAGGCCTACACCATTGAATGGAGAGTATGTAGACGAATATTTATTCTGAAATAGAAGAAAGATATTAGTGATTTTATATACATATTTATATAATATAACGTGCAATAATGGGATTAGCGGCTGCCAATATAGAAGTACGCGCATTTAATGTTGCTCTCACCCCCGCTTTAGCGTTGGACAGGAATAAATATATTTATTTTAGTGTAATTTTGTGCAAAATGAAAAGACGGAGCTACAATACTGTTATATGAGACTACTTTACATTGCTAGGCGGAATCTTGCTGCTGGGTAAAATGATGGATAATTTTCATCCTAAAATAGTTTTGTCCGTCTGAGCACAGTGTTTTTAACGACCAAATAGTTTTGATTGATGAATTATTTGTAGGCAAATCAAATCAGAGAAAAGTTGTTTAACTTAATTATTTAATGTTTTATTTAGAAGAAACAGACTAAACTTAAGAGGAATAAGACGATGTCGAAAGCCGTACAATGGTACAAGTCTCCATCTTAATCCTCCCTACTTGGCTTAGTTAGGATGTGGGCGCCGATGTCCTGAAATGCTAGCTGAAAAAGTTTTATATACAAATTGCTGCATGATTAACCAGCCTTGCCCACCACCGAGCTGAGGTTTACGTTCACGCAAAGTCTCCAAATTCCTATAAATATGTCTTCTCTCTTTAATCAATAGTTTAGCTAAAAAGTTTTTATTAACATTAATTTTTTTAATTTTTTTTGTCTAAGAAGCTTTACCTGACGTGTAGACAGCTCGAGGTGAAAAATCTGCAACTTGTTTAAGAAATCGAGACTTAGCGTTGCTAGGATCGCCAACTATACATACGTTTATATCGCCGCGAAGGGAAGTTTCTAGGGAAGGAGAAGTATCGAAATCAAGAAAAAAAAAACTAAAATGTTTTAGTTACTTTCGCGGGTAGTTTTAGCAACATCACCAAACAGTTCCTCTTTTCATTTCAGCATTTCCATAATTTGAAGGAAACAAACAATTCATAAAATTATAGTAAAGCTGCTTTTTCATATCTTCAGGTGTTACTTCTGACTTCTCAGCTGTAATCAAATTTATATTCGCTCTTCGTACTGATTCTTATTCTTCTATTGCAAACTTATATTTGCTCTTCGTTCTTATTTATATTTGCTCTTCCTATTTTTGCTTAAAAATTTACTTTATTATGAAAGATTGCTTAAAACTGTAAAGTTGGTTGGCTCCTTCAATTTGCAAAGCCAAGCTGTGCATGAAATGAGATGTGGCTGTATCTCCAAGAGAGGAGGGCTTGAATCGTTTTTTCGACTGCAGCTGCAGCACATCTTCTAGCGCAATTTCGACAACTGCGTCATGTTCTCACGTCTGACTGGGGCCTATGGAGACGTGCTGTTCGTGTCATATACCGGGGTCTCCTTCTTTCTTCTTCTAAGCTGCCAGAGGGTGTGCCTACTGTCTTGCTTGCCATACAGTTTCTACTGACGCACTACAGACATTAATGAAGGCTCCCCCTCTGGATCTTGAGGCATTGTATGTCAATACGGCTTACAGGTTAAGAAGGGGGCTGTCCTTGCAACCAACGGACGGGCTTTATTTTGCGGGGGTGGAGAGAGAGAACTTGACGTACAAGGAACGGATTAACACTTTGAGGGACCGAGTCTTATGGCAAGCTCGCTGAGATAGCAGTACCAAGGGCAGAACGACCTATCAGTTTATTAGGGATGTCTCGTTTGTGGGAGACCGCCCTAATTTTAGGTTTAATCTTCATTTAGGTTTCCTACTGACGGGACATGGTTCGCTCAACCATTTCCTGCATCTCAGGGGCTTGTTTGTAGTTGGGTCGTGTTCTTGCGGTTGTCCGTCTGAAGATTGGAAGCATATGCTCTGCGACATATGTTTATTCAGACATAAGGGACTTAGTTACTATGGGAATTAGAACGAACGAGGACGACTTTATTTTTAACGAAGCTCTCTTTGAAGACGTCTACGTGCGAAACTTAAACGGTTTGCAGCTGGTGCCTTTGAGAGACGCACTGCGGTGCGCCTACGTAGTGGCAACTAAGTCTCTGAGTGGATTCCCCACCCTTGCTTCTTTCTTGCTTCTTTTATTTTGTTTTATTCTTCTTTTTCTCAAACCTAACCAGTCTCACATTCCCACCCTTAGGCCACCAGTCCGAGAGGTATGGATCTAACTGGTATGTAGCCATATGCTGCCCAAAGTCTGACCTTAGACTTTCAAAACAATTAAGGTACCACGGAGGTCAGGTTGCCCAGAGGATCCTCTCTGCAAGGAATTGCTGGCTGCAGTTTTTGCTGCAGCAGAATCCTCGTAGTTGTAGGTCTTCTACCTGGCTGCTGGGAACGGCCCTTCGGGGAGTTTCGTGGTGGCTGTGGTTGCTCCCAAAATCGCGGGAACGTTAAATATTTGAGGTGTTGGATAGGCCTCGCCCCCGTCAGAGGGAAGGGGGGGGGGGGGGGAAGAGGGACACATGTCTTGATCTGGAACTGCTGGGAGCCTCCCTGCTCCCAGCGGGGCGTGAGTGATGCGTCCTCACTCCGTGTGCTATCGGGCACCGTGGGGTTAAGCCTCCACGGCAGGTACCTACGTTAACCCCCTGTCGCATCTGTACTTACAGTTTGATTATCATACATATTTAGATTTTTAATTAAATTACATTAAATTAAACACTCTTTCTTTTTTTGATTTAGAACGTTTATAACGCTGAATTGGTGGTCTCTACCAAGGGTGATGAACTTCCTCAAAGAAGGTAGTAATTGATTTTGAGAGCGCCTTCATATTTTCATGTAGTGATTTAAATTTTTCAATTTCATTAGCCACCTCCTGAATAAAATACTTTGTTTTTTTAAAATGACGTCGTAATTTTATCATCGAGTCAACATTTTGGAATTTATCCATTAAACATGGCAAAGCCTCCTCTATGAATGATTCAATTACGTTAACACCTCACATCAACCCTGAACCTCTTCTTTTTATTTTGTTTCTTTTCTCCTTGGAAATGATGTGAAAAAACAAGCCGGGATTGTGTTTTTTTTAAATTCAATTTCGAGGCTTCTTGAGGCTTATTTTTCATAAGCTTTATTCTTGTATCTCTGTTACCTATTTTTCTTTCATTTTGCATCAGTCAAAAACTCTCTGAGAATTTCTAAAAATTGCGGGCACTTTTTCTCAGTCTTAATTGCAAGCACTTTTCATCAATCAAAAACTCTTTGAGAATTTCTAAAAATTGCGGGCACTTTGCATCAGTCAAAAGTTGACAACATTCCCTCTGAGAATAAAAAAATTTTTATTTTTTTTAAATTGCAATAAACGTAAAATGGCAATGTCAAAAAAATTAAATTATTTATTAAAATTGCAGAACGAACACAAACAACTCCTTTTCTCTTTCAAAACACAAAAAAAAAAAAACAGACCGGGCGGAACTGAGAAAATGTAAAATATAGTAATGAAAGTATCTAAATGAATTAAAAGATAAAGGAGGCGAATATCAACAAAACGATTATTGGACACCCGTTAGCTGAGTTTATTATGAAATTTTGCCAACTTTTAAGCAATTTTTCTAACTTTTAAGAAATTTTGCCGACTTTTAAGAAATTTTGCCAACTTTTAAGCAATTTTGCCAACTTTTAAGAAATTTTTCCAACTTTTAAGAAATTTTGCCGACTTTTAAGAAATTTTACAAACTTTTAAGCAATTTTTCCCAACTTTTAAGCAATTTTTCTAACTTATAAGAAATTTTGCCGACTTTTAAGAAATTTTGCCAACTTTTAAGCAATTTTGCAAACTTTTAAGAAATTTTTCCAACTTTTAAGAAATTTTGCCGACTTTTAAGAAATTGTACAAACTTTTAAGCAATTTTTCCCAACTTTTAAGCAATTTTGCCAACTTTTAAGGAAAATTAGGAAGAACGAAGAGCACAATTTTCACCCTCTTGCTGCAAAGAGATATAGAATATGTGAAGAGAATGTTTTTCTGAATAATGGTTAGCTGACTTAACTAAAGCTCAAACAATCTTGAGCCTATTTCTATATGGAGGCGGCAAGTAACTAATTTCAAGAAATAGAATTTTTTGTGTCTATGGAAAAGAATAGTACATACCTGTTTTTGCGAATATATATTTATTGTAATAAAGTTAGTTATTTATATTTATTTTCACGTGGTGATATCTTATTTTATCGCCACGCAAGGATGTCTTACTTTGGAGTGGTACCTGTCTGGTCGGCTTCAGACCGCCAAGTCAATCAGCTTCTTATAATGCCAATCAGATCGGCAGGAAGCAGTTCCTAGCTAATAGGCGGATGGAACGCCTTTTGGTTTAAGCGAGTAAAACACTAGTTTGAATTGTTGATAACAATTGAATTTTTATTGAAAGACATTTCCAATGGCTCTTGCACTGATGTCATATACACTGATTTTAGCAAAGCGTTTGATTCGGTTAACCACAAATTACTTATCTTTAAACTTCAAGCCGCTGGCTTCCCTTCCCATTTAGTGAAATGGATAAGCTCTTATTTGCATAACAGATCATTCAGAGTTTTGTTTCACTCTTGTCATCACCTCATACGAATTCCCCTTACTTTAGGCGTACCTGAAGGGACCCGATTGCCTCTGTTCCCCCCTATGAAAATAGGTTGCTTCTGCTATCTTTACCGTCTCTCGAGAAACGCAGTCTTGTTCTTGGTGTTTCCTTTTTAATCAAAATAATAAATAGTACTATAGATTCGCCCGCATTACTTGGTGAGTTAAGCTTTAATGTCTTTAACCGTTTCTCTAGGCACGTTATCTTGATTAAGCCTAGTCAGTTTAAATATAATTATCAGCTGTTTAACCCGCTCAGAGTTATTTGCAAGAATCTAAATGACGTCTACCACTTTTTCTCACTATCGGACTCTTTAAAGTCCATTAAAGCGACATTGCTTAATACACGAGATTTGCCAATGTCGTACTTAAAGTAGCTCTTAATCCTAAAAAGTCACTACGATTCGAAAATTAATTGTTGTTAACTATTATCGGTTGCCAAACTTATGAATGTTTGCGATGGCTTAGGGGTTCATTTGCAACTAGGTTCTGTACCGGCTGTGGGTGTGGCTCTGTGCTAATAGTGTACATGCTTTTTTTCTTTTTTTTTCCTTTTATTTGTTTTATTGTACTTATACTAAGTTTTTTTTTTTTTTTTAATAATAATTAATTTAAGATTTACTTTAAGAGTCATTTGAACTCGGCTGTCGTTTGTTTTAGTTGAGTTTCTGTATAAGTGGAATAAATAAATAAATAAATACATGTACGATTTATACTTAATTCTACAAGTGATTTTATGGTAAATTATGAAAATTCAGCATAATTCTGTCTGCACTTTAAAGTGGATGCATATACCGATATGCGATCACACTACAATATATATATATATATATATATATATATATAGTAAATTTATGTATGGAGAAACCAGAAAAATATTGAATAGAAACCGTGGGTAATCAATTGGTTGGAATAGCATCATCACAGATCTATCCACTATTCACTATCTGGTGGAGCACTATTTTTCAGATCACTTTGGCACTGAGATTATATTTGATTCAAAGTAGTAATTGTGCACCTTTCATAATAAATTTTTAAAAAATAACTTATGCTTACTTTCTTGCTTTCAGTATGGGTAGCACCAGATTTTTTAAAGTGGCTAAAGCTAAATCGGAAGAGGGCTTGATTGTGGTAAAACTTTTTGCCAAACATGATCCCAAGTTACCTTTAGAAGATCAAAGAGATCGTGCCGAATATATAAAGAAATCAATGAGTGTTATGCAGGAATTTGAGAGAAAAACAGCTACAGAATGTTTACTAATCAATGGGTGTTCTGCAGGAATTTGAGAGAAAAATAGCTACAGAATATTTACAAATCAATGGGTGTTATGCAGGAATTTGAGAGAAAAACAGCTGCAGAATGTTTACAAATCAATGGGTGTTATGCAGGAATTTGAG
>CCAG010005209.1:0-12736 GCA_001077435.1 Glossina morsitans morsitans
TGTCATCCTGGTCGTCGTTATCCCATTAACGCCTTAATTTGTAATGAAATAATTATTATTATTATCATTAGTGTGTTAGCACAATCGCAAATCTGATATAAGAAAAGCTTTACATTCTTTTCACATTTCATTGGCACCCTGAGGGGATTATTCTCAAAATTAGCGCCATCCACCCTTAATTTGTATTATGCCTAACATTGCACAGATAAACTTGAATGTTCAAATACTTTTTCAAAATTATGTGGAAACTGTATAAAAAAAGTTTAAAAAGCTGCTTCTCAATTTGAAATTAAAACACACCTATCCCCCGTTTTACACGGAGATGGCTCTCGCGCAAAATTATGTAAAACGAAAGCAATCATAAATGGACGCATGTAATCATTAATTAAACATGAAAAAAGACTAACAAACTTAATAGTACATAAAAACAAAACAAGTAAAGAGACTATGGCTCACCATTAAATAGCCAACACCACTGCGATTGGTACAATTTATCCATATAACGACTTTTCAAAGTAAAATGTTATATGGGAAGTGATTGAAAAAGTGGTCCGATCCGAACCACTTTCAATAGTGATCGTCCTTGGACCAAAACGCGTCGGTGTATTGAATTCCATCAGCATATTCCAAATATTGCTACCTGCAGATTGAGCATAGGAAAGCAAAATGGACATACGGATAGGCAAGCTTTAATAGATTCAAAGAACGATTCTGCATCAAACGGTGTAACACAAGATGGGTCTATTTCAAATCCTTTTGGGTGTTGTTTACACCCGCACAAAGTTAATATATTCCTGTGCCACAACTGGTGGAGATTCTAACGAATAGTTATAATAATAAATGAATAACAAGTGATAAAAGAACCATGGAAATCATAAATACAATGCATTAATTAATTTCTAAATGAATTAAAGAGAAAGAAAGTAAGAGAAGAAATTTCGATATGCTACCATGTTTAGTGGGCATGGCGGATTTTTTCTATAGAATTATTTTCGGTAAAATCTTTTTATGCAATTCTTGTAGAATCGTCCATAGAATCAAAGGAAGGAATTTTTACCGTTGTATCTCTTATAATTTACAAAGCAAAAAACCTTTTCCTTTTCCGGTTTTAACATTCGATTTGCGATGGCCAACTACTAGTTCGTACGTTTCAAGGTATTACCTCAATTTTTTCAACCAACGAACAAACATAAAATGCTAAATCTACTCAGAATTTTACCTGGATCAAGAATGCGTGGACTTTTTCGGATGCCTTCGGGTGTGTTTTTGGGTTTAACAAACGAAATGAAAAATGTTTTATACCTTACCGTTCGATCTAAGGAAATAAATTAAGATATGGAAAACCCTTGGATAAATAGAAAAAAAAAAAATGTTCTTTAAATGCTCTTCTGCCATATATTGCAATAAAATGCAAAATGAAACAAGATTTTCGATGAATACTAATCCAAAGCGTATGAGCTTAAATATGTGTTAAAGAGTCAGTGAGCGTAGAGAATGAACTTGTAGAAATCCTTATCTGGTATGTATATATGTATATATATATATATAATCAGTATATATATATAATCTAGTTCGACTAAGTTGTGTTCCGCTTCCGCAAAGACAATGAAATTTGAATTTCGTTTTGCTTTGCAATATAGTTTCTATAGTGCATTTATGTACCATAGCACGGATGACAAATGAACATTCTATACAGGATTTCCTTTGCTAAATAGGATGCAAAAATTTTACAAGCCTCTAAATTACTAGTTAGATCATTTCAAAAATGAAAGTATTTGGCAAAAGAAAAAAAATTTTAATATACTCCTGAGAGAGGGAAACGTTGATTATCACGCTACGAGGTTACTGCATGTTAAAACTTTTGTGCGTACGTATATAAATACACATATTTACATATACATATTTATGGGTGGATCTGTAAAAAAGTATGTTTATGCAAGTAATGTTAGTGTTAGCCATGAACGCCCTTGATATCTGTTTTATTTTAGATGGACACAATTTTAATGTGATTTCCACTTGAACCACTTTAAGGTAAGGTTTATTGTTATTGTTGCCGTTGCCGTTCCAGTTGCCGTTGTCTTTAAGGGCAATCAGTCCTTCTGTTTTTTTTTTTTTGCTGTTTTGATCGTAGTACGTGAGTGAATGCGTACCACTGCCTGAAACACAACCTGACTTGTTTTTTTCCCCCTCCTTCTTTCATTCTCTCTCTGTCTCTCTCTCATAGGTTAAATTATTTATGCTCGCATTTTCGCCAGATAATTATCGTTTATCTCTGATTTAAAGAGCTGCACAAGAAAAACAGAGTAAAGTGGTTTTTATGCATGTTTTTGTTGTTGTTTCTTTTTTTTCTTATTTACTACATTCACTTTTTTATATTCCGAATGTTTTGTTTTGTTTTGTTGTTTTGTTGTTTTTTATGCCTTTTTAGTGCATTTTAAAATGACCACCTTAGTTAATTATAGAGCTTCTGGTCAGGGAGCTGATGTTGTAAACATTTTCTTATTCATTACGTATAAATTGCATATGCGATGTGCAGACTGGGTTACATCAAAACTATTAACAATTTTTGTCTTCATGCGCGCACACATTCTCACAACACAATCATAACATCTACATAGTTTTTATGTAGTTTCTAGGTGTGTGCTTTATGTTGTATAACACACGTGCTCAGAGCATAAAGCAAATAGGTTTAGAAAGAGAAAACGAATAAAAGATTTAAAGGAAAAGATTTTACATAAACTATAGCATGTTCCTCGACCTTGATTGTGTGCATATACTTTGATAATCTTCTATAATAACTATTTACTATTACACTACAAGGATGTATTGGTTCAAGGCCCTGAAATGCGCTAAGGTATCTAGCAAATCATTACTCAATTAGGATATGTGGCTACATTATGGACTTGAAGTGAAAGAATTTTTGTAGCAATGAACGAAGGACAAGCATTTGTAAGCTCCTCTCTTGATCAACATAAAATTCTGAGTCACTTCAGCCATGTTTGTCTGTCCACGTTGTTGCTAGAAAACTTGAGATCACGAAAATTGAGAAAAGAATCTTAAACTTGCGATATACCTCTTAAGTTACCACATGGGCTACAGATCAGTTGATCTTTTGCGCTTGATTAGTTTCAAGTCAGAGCCTAAAAGAGATGTTGATAGACAAGATAGAAGGGATAAAAATGATGTCGGTTGGCTGTGTACAGCTATATACAGCTAAGGCTTAACAATTTTTATAGAGGACAAGATCTAAATATAAGATCCATTTTTCTTATTTTTAAAGAACATGAAACTTTCTTACATCATAATGTTCGTTCGCTTATGAGACTTTATTTCCTCAACTATTTTATCCTCTAAATTCATTGCCACTGAATGTTATGCTTTTCATTCTTTTTTTTTTTTTTTTTTTGCAGATGATTTAAAATAAATTAACGCTTTTGCTTATAATGGTTTCATATTTAATAAGCAGGAGTCATCTCACAATCGCAGTCCATTGTCATTTAGTCGGTCTCTGTACATCTGAAAGTCATCAATCACGTGCATGAATAATATCAACTTTTTGCAGTTATTTTTATTTCATGGCAAAGCGAACAGTTTCGTGTGCATTCATTGATTTCCCATTAATTATAATTTCTGTTATTGCTGTACACATCGCTACTTTTAAAATCATCTGATAAATCTTCAAGTCTTCAACGGAAAACTCAATCACATTGCTTTTGAATGAGCATATGAGAGGATAAACATATCTACTAAGTTTAATTTTATCATAAATACAACCATTTTCCGATCAACCGATGAATGATGTTAATAAGTTTTTTTATCCCCAATCGGAGACGTTAAGTATCTATCATAGTATCTTAAAATAGCCATTAAATTTTGCACTTGTCGTCAGCCCACGATTGTTTCCCATTTCGCTTACTTGTACTCTATAATAAATTACGATCTTGAGGCGTTACGTATCTAAAAGAGTATTAAGTGGTAAAATGGTACATTTTACGAAAAGAGAACTGCTCTCTCTCTTCTTAGGTAGTTATCCCGATTAATGAAGCCTTCAGGAAAATTCTGGAAAATTCTGTCCATTTCTAGAATCCTAGCTCCCGAATATGATTCCTAATAGTTTATTGAGCGGAAGCTTTTTCGCAATCTATCATGCTATCAAAAGAGAATTTCGCTCTGACATGACAGTACCGTTGTCGAACGACGGTGAAAATTATTTTTTCGAAATTTTTCCTACCGTCTTCTGTGTCTTCTATCAAACACTGTACATTCACCAAGCGCTTTCAATACATTTCTTCCTTAGTGGAAATCGTCCAAAATACATAAATGGATTTTATCGGTAGGTGGGTAAACGATCGCGCCTCATTTAATACTACTAGAAGTTATCTTCGTTTTAGTTCCCTTGCTAGATCCGCACGTGTATATTCAATGATAAAAAAGAGAACCAAATATGCGTCTAATGAACATGCGCATGCTTGTTGAAACATCTTGTAACTGAACGGACAGACCTTCTCAGTAGATCTATCATGTATTACGGAATCTCTCGTGTAAAATGAAAACTACTCATGTCTCGTGTCCCTGACGATGGATACAAAAGTTAAAGCCAATAACTTAGGCGAACGCTATGTAAGCGTTTCAATCTTTTCCCCATATTTCTATGGAATACAACGCTAGAGACTAACTTCAAAAATATATTCTTCGTCCACGTAGAAGATTTTTCACTAACTTTTGCCTACAATTCTGATCTGACTACACTGTGTCGACGAAGGGGCAAACATAGCTAGGTCAGTTAAGGCATTACCTTAACTAATCTATACTTAATCACGGTTAAGAGAAAGTTGGGCGCAAGGCGTAATACTTAGCAACAGAATGTTCAAAAAAACTTTAAATACATGTTTAGATCCAAATGGTTCTATTAAATCGGATCCACTCGACATAGTGCTTTTATGATTAATTCGTAACACTTCGCAGCTTCTGTTTTTAGAATACTATGATTAACACGCATCAAGCAAGGATGAATTGTGGGCACACGCCAATTAAATGCACTATCACGATGTATGAAACCAAACCTATTGGAACGTCGTGCCTTCAAACATTCAAATTTGACTTCAAAAGGTCATGGGTAAAAGAAATATTTAATCACTTTCCAGCGCCACAACCGGATTTAAACAAATTCTCCACGGATTTATGTCCACGTGCTTTTTACACTAGAGTCAAAAAAAGGATATTTCTTAAGTTTATGCAATCTCTACAAGCGGACAGTCACAGCTTGGCAAAGTTTGCATCTGATTCTTGTGTCTACCCTCTTTGGTGTTGTAAACGAAGCGACGTGCTTAGTATGCCGCCATTAGCGGTTATACATATTTTTATAATTTTAGAAGAAAATTTCTTTTTCAAATAAAAACAAAAATTTTTTTATTTTTTGCATTTTTCTTCTTTTTATTGAATTTAAAGGAATTCAGAAACTGACAGCAGTTGAAGAATAAATTGAAAAATGCTTTAAAGTGAAAAAATCAATTTGTGTTTTGTTTTTCCTTTTGCCCATGTGAAAATGAAAGCGTTATAGAGGGTGCTGAGAGCTGCTCGTCTGACATAATTTCCATTTTTCATGTTCAAGCATGTTCCCCGTACCTATTTACATATTTGTGTGTGTGTGTGTGTGTGTGTGTGTGCTTTTAAACAACGACAGCAGTGTAAATTTGTTACTTTATAAAAAAAAAAAACAAAAACAACAACAACAATAATGAGAAGGAAAAAAAGCGAAAGAAAAGAGGAATGAAAGAAGTTTAAACTTTAGACCCTCCAGGCCTATTAATTCAAGCATTCAACACTTCGATATTAAAATAAAAATTAGTAAAGGAAACACTATTTAAATCACTTCACTTTCTGCCCATATGTGCAAAGTTGTTCACTTGGAAATAGGGATGATTCTGATGTGAGAAAACTTTTTGGGGAAAAGTCTTTCAAATAGTTGTCACTCCATCTGATATGGTTGCGTCGTGTACATTTAACACTTGCTATACACACTCACTATACACTTGTAGGTAAAACACTGGCGGCTGCCTAACATAACCTAACGTAACCCCCCACAGCAAGTGATAAATGAGATTTTACTAAGTATAGAGAAAATTTCGATTGAAGTTCATCGTGTTCTGTCGTCATTGCTTGGTCTGTTTGTATTTTAATTTGATTTTTATTATTGTTCTGCTTACTTTTTTTTTTTTTTTTTTTGGTTTTAATAAGATTTTAATGTGTTTGTAAAGGAAACAAAGAAAAAAAGAAAACCCACCTGTTGTTGGTCTACCACCACTCGAATTTAATGATATTTGAAAATGATGCCATATTAAGTGACCAGTTGAACTGAATCATTTATATACATCAGCGTTATCACAGGCATTGAATCATTTGTCGCAGTACTCGCAATGCATTGTTATATCATATGACAACGAACGAATAAAGCGAATGTGGACGAATGCGAACGTACGCATAAACTTATACTTCAAGCGCAGGCACAACATGTTTTCTTATGCATAATTTATCATCAAAGGATATCTGTTTCCTTCTATAATGCATACAAAAGAAATAAGAACACACACATACACACAGATACGCATGCATTCACATTTATTATAAAAAATGTTTATAAGATTGATATACTTTTCCGAAAGAAATTAACCTAATGTTGGATTTGAGTGCCGTGACACTCTTACAAACATTTTTATTGTGAAATCATATATAAAAAAAAAAATAATTGCGCGTAAAGAGCATCAAAGTAAGTTAGATTTTAAAAGCTTATCGATATCCAGCAAATGATCTTTGCATTCATATTGCGACTTTAAACCGACTTTTTTGAGCTCATTACCAAATATGGAAGATGCGCGCTACCAGTTCCGTTTCTACCGACAAAAGATAATTAATTTAAATGAATCGAATGGATATTTTTAACTGTGTGCATCTGTTCGCTTTTATCCTCAATTCAAAACCAGCCTATTTATGCTTATATTAAAGAAGTAGACTTCAAAAACCCCTACTGTGTAATTAGATCCAAAAGTTTAAAGGGCCACGGCCATGAATGCCGTGAAAGCAAGATATTAAAACTTTCCACACAACTCGTAGTTTTTGCACATGTCACATAGTTCGTGAACGTTCTGCTTACTTAAGAAAGTAAGTAACAGTGTGTATATATTATTATTACTATTATTGTAACTAACTCGGCCAGGGAAACAAGTAAGAAAATAAATTCAAAGACTAAAAGCACTAGCATGTGAGACTATCGGCTTTATTTAAAACCCTGTCGCACTTGAGATTTGAACCAGCGACCATTGGCCGAAAAAAAAGATTTATCTTTCGACGAAAAGAGTCAAACTGAATTGAAAAATAATTCTTGGAATGCAGCGAATGAACTTAACAGCTTTTATACCAATGGAATGGAATTGCAAAGACATACTATATATGCGAACATAAAAAATGAAAATGTAAACTTCTTGTAAACTACTTTTCCTGACTTAATTAACAATAATTTTTAATCTAATAATATAATAGATAGATAGAATAGATAGATACATAGAATGTTGATAGAAATCAACAGGAAAAAAACTGAAACTGTAAACTATTTGCAAAGTTGTAAATGTAAACGATATCCTAGGACAAGAAAAAATCATTCCGCAATCTATTATTCCGCACGCACGGAACAATAAGGCTTACTCTAAATAAAAAAAAATAAATGTATATCATATTTTCGGGCAAAAAAGACACCCGCATGACGCATGACGAATGCAATCATAACTCACGACAAAGGCAAGTGTAAGAAAAGTTTACATCAACATATCACATAAAAGCGCTCGAAGTGAACTCTATTGGTTAACTAGACTTCGACAACAAGAAATCCGTATATGTACTATTGGTAGCATTCGTTTCAGGTCGAAGTCAACCTTCTTAGTTGTTTTTACCTCATTAAGATCATATTGTGACCACATTTTACTCGCAAGTAACATTCGTTCATAGATTTTTTCAACAATGAATGACAAGAGTCTCATATTCTTTCCGTTTTCCGTTGCTACACAGCTTTAAGATTTATTTACTTGAATGCATAACTTCATAAGGCTTGCGCTGATTTATTAATGATTTTTATAATGTAAACTGAATTTCATTTAACAAAGCATTTAGTTTTATGTAAACCAATATTAAACATATGAACAAATACATACACAAATATCTTTGTAGCGGCTAAAGCTTCATTGTTAAGAAACAACAAATAATATTATGTGCGATATTAATTTTATTACTTCGATAAAGTTTGCTCATGTATGCAAGACCTTTTAGAAAATCTGTGCGAAGACGGGAAGTGAGTAAGTGAGTGCATTTGTTTAAGCTCTTTTTGAATGCAAAACAAACATTCTTTGATAGTTGAATTCCTTGAAAATTACCTAAAAGGAAGTCCACGATAATGACAGGTATTAAAAATTCGACTTTGTCTTGCTCTCTCCCTTTACCTTCTTCGATATTTACCAGTATTTAAGTTGAATTATGAATGATGATCTTAAAAGTGCTATATTGACAGCTCTAATGATCGGTTGTCTATAAAGCGATTGCTGTTGTTGTTATTGTTATTCTGCTACACATTTGTAATTTGTTTATGTTGTTATGTGTTAGTTTTGTTTTTCAATTTCAGTTTATTTTTTTGATTCACAATACGGATTACAAGGAGGTTAATAATGTATATATTTAACATTTAATACGGACAATTTGTCGCGTGGTTATCTTAAGTGTGATGATTTATGATTTTCACAAACAATATTTATAAATTTATTGTTGTTATGACAAATGAATTGAACACAAAAATAAGCTGAGATAAAACAGATGGATTATAAATGAAAGGACTAAATGTTATGGGAATTCACTCAGTGAGTATGTGTAGTACAGTGCACAGTGCCGTGAATCTTGTTGTGTGTGTTTTCGGCATACAATGTTTTCTACGCATATTACATACGTTATACCTCTGAAGCTTTAGAATTTTTATTTATTCATATTTTTTTTTTTTTTTTTTGGAAGATTGGAAGAGAGCGTACGAACAAGCTGAATCTTCTGCAAGTTTATCTCTTCTTATGGACCCCACAAGAAAACTTTAAAGTGTACGAATGTCATCAAATATTGCTTCTAACTACGCCAGAGTAGCTACAAATTCAAATACATAACAACCTACAAGATCGTGAGTAATGTATGGTCACTTCGCCTGTAAAAGATACAAGTGAGAATGTTTGTCCGTCTCTTTTGGGGTATCTTGAATATTTATTAACAGCCTTTATAACCTTAAAAACCAAATATGTAACAAATGACCGCACACATGGGG
Organism: Glossina morsitans morsitans; assembly: GCA_001077435.1. NCBI lineage: Eukaryota > Metazoa > Arthropoda > Insecta > Diptera > Glossinidae > Glossina > Glossina morsitans. The sequence goes on from CCAG010005209.1 coordinate 9,344, forward strand.
GTGCGTCCCGTAGTCTTCCGCTTGTCAAATAAATAGATATTTTAATCAACCTCTGACGAATACAACTACATGACGCATACACATAGGTATTGTGCAGAGAACACGTTTAATCCCAATCGGACTGAGATGTGACCTTAAGACTCATTTAATTATTTGTAGGTGCGGAGATGGTCATCATATGAGAATTAACCCTTTCCACAAAATGTATATTATTATACAGGAAGGAGTTCCTTTTGTTGGCTCGGAAGAACCCAGTCGATGACAAAACTTGCAGAAGAGACATGTTGAGAGATAGTGCATACTGCACTGCAGAGCTGTAACCACATTACCATGTTTGATAATTTCTTTACAAATGCTGAAGTGAACCAAACTTTATGCCGAGCTTTCTTCATCGATTAAATTTTCTTTTTTTTGGGATTCATTTACTCATTCATTTGAAACCTCAAGATCGTGAGTTTATTTGCAAAAACACAAAAATTGATCGAGAAACCTGACAGCGTATTCTCCGTCCTGAAACAATGTCCGTGTTAACCTAAGACGTTTACGTGATAGATATCTAAGAGTCTCTCGAATCAAAAATAGCTTAGGATAATCTGTGGCTTGAAAATGCCATGGCCTGGGTAAAGATTTTGTAGTTTACAGTTTCCTTAATTTAAGAGCTATCTTAACTCTCTCTCTCTCTCTCTCTCTCTCTCTCTCTCTCTCTTTCTCTCTCTCTCGATGTGCTGTTGAGGGTTCATTCATCTATAGACAAACTATGTTTGTTGAGAAGAAAACAATTCGCTAGATATTCTTCGAGTGACCTTAACATTTATTTGACCGATCAACGCGGATCAAGCAACTAAACTCTGGCTATGTGATGATGTAATGAATCCTGTTGATGACATTGTTTTGATTGTGATCTTTCATCTGACAACAGATTAACATATCAGTTTCAATTGTTTATATGTTATGCAGTAATGTGCACTTTTTCTTTGCTTTTCTTTTTTGTTTTTTTTTTTTTGTCTTTTTTGTCTGCGCTTAACATATGCAAAATTCAGACGGGCCACTCAAATTCACTATGCAGAGTATTTGTGCAGCATCATCACAATTGTGTTCATCCAGAAAACAAGGAGAATTTATAAAGTGACACAACAGAAAATCTTGGATATTGTACATTTCACAGTTGATATGTTTGTGTCTAAAGATATACATATAGGTGCATATGTACATACATTTATGTTTGGTTCGTCTTTTTTTATATTTATTTTTATGTTTTTTAAAGTGAAATGGTAATGAAAAACACTTTGGCTGTATTTCATTTCATTTTATATTTTTCCAACATTTACGTTTTAGCATTTCAATGATATTCAAAGCACAATAACAACAACAACAACAACAACAATAACAACAACAAATGTGAAATGATGATGGTTTTACAGAGATCCGAAGAAGAAACACTGGTAGCCAGAAACATAGAGAGAAGCCAGCAAGCAAGCAAGCATGTGCTACTAGCATCACTAGCGTCACTTACTCATTCATATTATTGGCAATTCAAGTAAAGGACAACTTTTGTTTTTTCACTTTGACTGCACTGCACAAGAACTCTTGCCTTTTTGCATACACACAATGCATTTCGTCGTCTGTCCTTCTATCTTTGTGTTTGTCTGTCAGATCTCAATATTGACATGAGTGCAACAAGATTTTCTTTCATCTGTGATTGACACAATATTAGCATACACCTTGTACCAAAACAAACGGCCAACAAAAACGATGAGTTTAAATATGCTTATGGTTTTTGTTTTTGCCTTCTTTTTTGTTTTTATTATTGTTATTGTGGATGTTACGTTATTATAATCAGTTTATAACGTACAAAAGCACACACAAATGCACGAAATCAGATGATATTACCAGATATTCAAGTGGCAAAGGTCAGGGTCATAAATGTTTTTTTTGGATTCTTTAAAAAATTTCATATACGTTTCAAGAGCAACTTATGATTGGACAACGAGCATTCTATATATATTTAAACTCTTGACACCATCGGCTACAAATGTGAACGTTTAGTTTTTTTTAAAGTATAATTACTATCATTAATAAGAAGAAGAACACTTTGATAATAAATTAATCATTAGAAAATTTCTCAACGACCAGAATATAACTCTTGTCAAGTTGACAAGAAGTAAGATATTGTTTTATGAGTTCATGAATTTACCATCTTGGCCTATTCTCCACCGACTTCTGTCTCCTTCTCATTAATTCTGAGCCATAAAAAGTTGGAAACCATCGAATGTTATGAGATTAGCGCAGTGGATGCTTACGGGACTCCTTGTATGGAATTATTCGAGAATGTAAACGGAGTCCTTTCCGGTCAGTTGTAGTGCCGAAATGGTTGTCTGATAATATTATTAAACCCTGCCAAAATATATGTATTGAAAATAAAATTTTTTTCTGAGCACGGTGTTGGTCCCACGCGCAAAATTGATGCGCATATGGATCAATATGTTTACAAAAATATTTTTGTAAATACGATGATTCCATATGCAGAGGAAAGCGTACTTGTTGCGCATGAGAGCGATACAAAACACAGCTTACGCACAGTGAAGTGTTACTTGAACCGGAACGGGATAGTTGCATTGAAACGGCCACCTCAATGACCTCATATCTCAATCCCACTGAGAATTTACGGATTGTTGTAGAGCAACATATTAGTAGAGTAAAACCAAAAAACCCGTGCGATTCGTGGAGGGAAATCCAAAAGACTTGGTACGCAATTCCAATGGGGCCTTGTATGCCTCTGGCGAACAGTATGCCCAGAACGTGTTGAGGTGTTATTAAAAAAGCAAAAGGTGTCCGATTAGATTTCAACTTTTAATTGAATAAAGTTTTTCACTTTTCAATTTCTTCTTAATTTGGTGCCCAGACTTTTCTCGTGGTAATTGAAGAAGAGATCTCCAAATGCAACAAAACGATCAAAGTTCACCCGGATTACTCGTAATTCGTAAGACGAAGAACCGATTGAAAAAATAAAAACCCAAACAAATATTCGCCTAATAAAGGTACAGCAACTATATTTGCTAAATTCGTGTCCACCACTGTACATATATGTACAACAAGATTATCAACATTTTTCGTAAATATAACTAACCACTCAGGAAAGTGGTCCCTCATAGGTGTGACAGGATCCGAGAGAAGAGACGAAAGAGAAAGAGGTAGGGAGATTGTGGCCGCAGGGAAGTCTTGGGCCTTTGGCAAGTGAGCGCATTCTGTCCACTAGCCTCTTCATGCGTAGAGGACTTTTTTAGTAATTACATGGTTTGCAGTCCCTCTGTATACATTGTCTTTGCCTTTCTCTTTCTCTCGCTCTCTCTTTCTCTCTCGCTCGCTCTCTCTCTCGCTCTCTCTCTCGCTCGC
>CCAG010005213.1:0-13946 GCA_001077435.1 Glossina morsitans morsitans
AAAAAAAAAAAAAAAAAAAAAAAAAAAAAAAAAAAAAAAAAAAAAAAAAAGATCAATTCGTTCGGTAGAGAGAGGGATGGATAGGTAGATAGGTAACCTTATGCCTGAACTCTCAATAATATCGAACACTGCAAAGCAATCATGTCAGCACCATCAATAGTACAGTAGACATGTATGGAAATTTACAAAGCATGCGCAACTTGATGCCTATACGTGCCAGTGCAAGCGGTACAGTAGGACTTGCATATTTATTCATTGCACATCATCACATATTTAAGTATGTCGGTAGGTACTTAGATAATGTGTAGGGCATGTGTAAGTCAATCAGGGTGATATAATATATTGGCAACATTCACAACATCATTCACATCAGCAGTCAAGTGTAAAATTGAAAAGACTCCATAGTCTCAACTTTACAACTGGTCTGAATATATATATATATATATATATATATATATATATGTTATGCGTTATGTATGGTTTAGAGACATCTCACAAAATGCTATAGCAGATCAAATTCTAAAGAGAAAAGTTTTACATATACGTATCGTATATGTACGTACGTAAGTATGTAGTTTGTAATAAAATAACATGCTTGTATAGGCATGAAAAGAAGCCCTTCTTAGCCAAAGCAAATGAGAAACACGCGCCCGATAACAAAAAAAGAATAAGAAAAAGGAAAGCAAAAAGAAAAAACTAAAAGTCAGAAAGAAAAAAGGGAATCGACCAACACAGAAACAAACACATGTATATGTATATGTATATATATATATGTACATAATTTTACTTTATCTTCATTGTACAGCAGAGTAAGCGATCCGATCCTATGCTTTGCGCTGACAATACTTATTCTCTTATTGTCAAATCATGAGCCCTAACAATATCAGCACAAGCACCAGTTAATGATGTTCAAGAATACATTTGATCACCTTGCGGTAGGTTGACTTTCTAACAATTTACTGCAAGAAAGCTTAGAATTTATTATGCGTGCATGTATGTTACATACAGACATACAGCCAAGTGGACTAAATGAACACCAGCGCTAATAAAGTCTCGGGCTTATCTCAATTGTAGAGTTATTTTTATGCACACATTTTGCAATTCATTGTCTGTTATATCAAGTTAAGGTGTGCAACTCAAATACCCCGTAAAGCATCGACCGGGTGGCCAATGTTGTTCAATATGTGTGATAGCTGACTGCACTTCTGTAATTCTAACACGGTGGTCTCTGCCTATCACTCTATTAAAAGAATGTTTATAAAAAAATACTTCAAGAAATTCATTTCATTTGAAATCTTTCTTAACGAATCATTTTATAAAATTTATTTTAGTCGACCCGTTTTTTTTTTTTTTTTTGTTTTTCTTGATTTTCATTCAAAATGCTAATGATATATGGTATAGCATTATTAACACACCCATTAACAGTTAAGCAAGAGTTAATTTTAATTTGATCAGCATTGCTCTGTGTCTCTCTTACATTTTCAAAATGCAATTATTGAACTTAAGAGTTAACTAACAACAACCGTTAACTCAATGCTCAATACATTTTTTTTTTTTGCTTCGCAACTCTCGCTTTATGACAGAATAACAAGATCACGTTAGCAGTGCTGTTGGCGGGGTTTTTACTTTTTTACGTATGTATGCATCTATGCATGCATGCATGCATGCATGCATACATATATCCATAAAGGCAACAAACATTACTGCCAAAATCGAAATGACTGTAAACACTGAATGAATCACAAGACGCGTTAATCATATGACGTCGACTAAATCCCGCAAGACTAGTGCAATGAGTAAGATGGACGGGGAAGGGGACGGATAAAGAATTAGTGCTTACTTACTATCCATGACAGCTGTTTAGCAAGTAGTCTGTTTTATGAATTAAAATCTTTTAAGAAATTCCAGCTTTCGAGGAAAGCTTGCTTCTCTTGTCAAGTCAATATGATATATAAATAAATTCAAAGCATAACAACAATATAAACAAAAAAAAAAAAAAAAAAAAAAAAGAGATAAACGATTGTTGTAATGTGAACGTAATGACAAATCTTAACTAATTTATTAGGTGTGCATACGTACGTACATATATAATATATTTTTATATGTAAATTTAGGGATTTTTTTTTTTTTTTTGTTTTCGTCAAACGAACGAGAACACTACTCACGCGTATTACAATTAAATTATATTTAATTTTTTTTTTTTCCCCCCTTCATCTAAGATGGTAATGAAGTGCAGACTAAACGACGATAATAGCTTGCATTCCCGGGTATTTGTAATTTTCCATTAATATCTGAAACGCTGCATACGAAACGCTAAGTAATTGAAGAAAACCTAAAATTATTAAATTGTTATAATTATCGTTATTCGAAGAATATAAATACAAAAATCCAATAATATTGATAAGCAGAGGTATTTTCATCAGCAACAGGTCAATGGCGTTATTATAACTCCTTTGCATATTGAAAGAAACCAAAGGAAAAAAAAATAAATAAAAAAATCAGCACAAGCACAAGAGCAAAAAAAAAGTTCGAAATTGCAAATAAACCTTCAATTTCGGCACACATTTTAATCAACTAGTATTTGTTGTTAATCAAACTGTCAGAGCTTTTTGCTCATACTTTTGTCCACTTTACTTAATCTTTTCTTAAATTGTTTCCCTTGAAGTTTAAGTTAACAGGTGCCGATCAAAGCACATCTGTTAACTAAACAAAAACAAAAAAACAAAAAAACACAGCTTAGAGTCCATTTGAAATTTATGTTAATTTTGCGGTAGAAAAATCTCAAAAATAAAAAGCAAGAAATCATTTTGCTTTTTTAAGGTTTATTGATCCGGAATATAATTACTGAGGGATCCGTGCCATGAACTGAATTTCATGTTAAGGTGTTATTTTACATTATGACATCTCACGTTCTTATCATAACTTAAGCAAAAAATCATTTTCAAATAATTGCAATTAGTTATGTTAAACCAAATAGGACAACTACGTCTAGCTTTGGACGAATTTTGGATATAGGCTGCCCAGGCTGGCGAATTTCGGATAACCACTGAATAGAAATATCTGTTCTCGACTAGTTTTGTGAGAAGACTGCATTTGCCTCACGGTGAACTTTCGATATCTGTTACATACATACATACATACATTCATGGATTATGGACAATCGTTGTAGGGATTGTAGGAACAACTTTTGCAAAAACGGGTACATCAACCTTAAAATGAATTTTGGGTATCCGCTACACACAGATCGCGTTGTTGGATATTCATTGCAACATCACTACGCCTAGGTTATGACGAAATACAAGAATATCTAGTACTCGGTTATTGTCTAATTTTTTTATCCCGCGCGCGTGGGCGCCACTTTTTCTCCGTTCCATAGACTGGCACTATAGACTTAAGCAACGAATATCATTGCATCCATTGTAGTTTAGTTGAGTAATGAGCGTAAAACATAATATTATGCTTTCGAAAACAGAGGTTTTTTTCTAGTTTATATTGTGTTGTGGGCGTATCCTTTGACCGATTTGGCTCATTTTCAATACACATCTACCTGAAAGATCTTCCCAATTAAATTTTATCTAAGTCTAACGAAACTAGATTTTTTCGTGCCAGCTACACAAACAGATGGACAGACATGCTTAGACCGATTCAGATTTTGATATTGAACAAGAACATCAATACTTTATAGATTCTCTGAAATTGCCTTTTGTGTGTTGCAAACCTTTGGACAAACTGAATTTACTCCCGATTCTTCCATGACGAGTATCGAAACAACCGTCAGTTATACTTAAGCTGTTATAATAAGTGTACCGTATAGATGAGGTATACATTTGTAATCGTATGAAATAAACGTAGTCTGGGTAGATCGATTATTTTGTCTACATTAAAAAATGGACTATCTTCACAATAGTGCCCGTCTTTACTGAAGTATATTTTATATTAATTGAATGGCATTAAAAAATGATTATTAAAAATGAACATAAATAAAAAGCGAAATCAAGCATTATGTTGTGAAAGGAAGACAGGAAACAAAAAAATGTATTGTTACTATCTATCACAAAGCATGTGTGTGTGTGTGTGTGTGTGCAAATAGACGGAAAAAGATTTGAATGTAGAAGGTGTACTATAAAAAATGTTCGGAAAATAAAACGATTACACGTTTTTGATATGTTTTAAAGAGCATTAGATGGTAGCAGAGAAAACCTGATTTCAGTCATTGCTCCATCATGCGTTCGCCATCAGCAAAGCAAAAATATATTCTCAGAACAATTTATTCTTTATATTTTACTATATTACACTACACTACACTACACTGCACTATGCTATGCTATGCTATGCTACACTACACTACACTGCACTATGCTATGCTATGCTATGCTACACTACACTACACTGCACTATGCTATGCTATGCTATGCTATGCTATGCTATGCTATGCTATGCTATGCTATGCTATGCTATGCTATTTTATGCTATAATAAACTATGCTATTATTAGTCGTACTCTAAGCAATATATTCATAACGTGACAAATCGAAGCGAAACGCTTCCTTTCTGTGTGGTTTGCGGGCCTTAGCATTAACCTGCTTCTATAATAAAACTGTTATCGGACCGTTTTCTTATGACCATTTCCTCGGAATACTAAAAGTGAACTGAGCAGAGCTGAAACAATTATAAAAAGAATACACATTGTTTTCTTTTATGACTAATCACCGATCACAACGTCCGCATATACCTCTAGTATGCGTTGAACTATACTAGAATATAATATAGGTAGCATGCATTATTATATCTGTACTATACTAGACTATATTATGACATACAATAAAACAGTAAACGCTAACAGCTCGCAACATGAATTCCAGAAATGTTCGATCTTCGAGTCACACCTTACACTTGAAATAAAAAAATTATTCTGCGAAATGATTTTTATATATGTACGTACGAATGCTAAGAAGAATAGCATTAAAAGGAATTCCTTAGGTGAGCGATTTTTTATCAATTAGCAATTATTTCAGGGAACTTGTAGTAAAAGATTTTCCCCCACACGAAGCGAAATTAACCTGAAAAGTTTAAAATTTCAAAATTTTAAACACACATAGTGATAGTCATCATCATAGTCATCGTGACATCAATCTTGCTTGTTTTTTTTTTTTTTTTCTATATACTCACACTCATGTATTGTATTTGTAACTTTGTTATTTCTTTCCTAACATCTAGGAATTCTCGGCGAGCATCTCGTAATATATATGCAAATACGTGATCAGCTTAAGATACTGCATTAACTTAGCAGCTCTTCTTTGTTTATTGATTGCTTTTGGAAATCTCATAAGTACAGTGAGAAGAAGAGATCGTAAGCTGAATCGTAGTTAAATTTGACGGAACAAGTGGGCAATCTTGTCGGCTTTAAGGAGTCACAAAGGCGAATAAATCTTTTAAAAAAAGAAAAATTATAAAAAATTGAAAAAGTTTTTCTCAAAATAGAACTAAGAAAATAAAATTTGACTCAACTATTTATTTATTAGTACACTAAGTAAACTAAGAGGAAGAACACTTTTGACTGTTGGTATGATATATCCGGCGTAAGATATTCTAAGTGATAGATGATACACATCCTCGGGTAAACTAAAAGGTATTGTAACAACTATTTGAGGGGAATTTGCAAAACACAGATCCACAATTCCTGTCATAACAATTTGGAGCTTGATTACATTGAGGAAAATTCATGTCCGATATATGGTTGAGAAATTGTTAGCTCAATCAGATGCAGTAATAGCGATCAAATAACCAAAAAATTCGCTCCGACGCCAAGTAACATGAGGGAAATTAAAACTTCCCGGCAATGATTAGGATATCGGCTCAGATGAAATGTTTCATGCGTCAACTTCAAAAAAAGCTTCAAGACCTAACCAACTGCCTCTTTCGACAAACGGAAAGGTGTCAATCTGAATTCTTAGACCCAGAATATTGGACACGATCGACTCTTTACCACTACTGACACCTAAAAAGCTAAGTTACACATTTTTATTTATTTGTTTATTTTCTATATATATGTTGTAAATAAATATACAGAGTGTGGATTAAAAGGCTGCCGGGTAATTTAGATCGTACGCACGCCTGTATTGAACAATCACTCTATCGCACTTAAGATTCGGACCCGCGTCCATTGAGTTGTTAGTCGCTATCTTTTGCCCAAACGGCTACTAATGCGGATGGTCTATATACATATAAACATAGCTTAATAAGTTCGCAAGACGAGCACTGATGGATATATATGATTTTGAGATAATACCAATCTTGCGTAAGAAGCGTCTCCAAAAGACTTGTTACTTCTAAATTAATGTCATGGAATTTGGACACATTTCCTTTGAAAGTTGGAGCTATGTAAAAATTATGTGGACTCGCCATAATGGTGACGTCCATATGTTATCCTACGAACTTATTGAGTGATTTTATGTATGCATATTTTTAATCAGCATGATCTTTGTTGCAAATCTTAGCTCGCTGACGTCACTCTGCAGTCATAATTAAACTGTTGTCAAGATCTATTTATTCAGTTTACTTTAATTTCCTTTATATAAAACGTTTCCAAGACTACTATGACATAAGTTGAGAGTTTCGGATATGCAAAAACTTAACCAAGAAATCAATTTCCGTTTAGAAAAAAGTGCTGGAACGAATTACACCGAAGTTACACCGAAAACATTTTCATCCTCACACAATAATTTATGCGAACGATGGCGCTATATATTATTTATAAAAATCAGTGTGAATTCATTTATTAAATAAAATTAATAATTTTGTAAAAAAAAAGAAAAAAAAAAACATAAGGATGAATACGTCTGTCACACACTCTCTCTCTCTCTCTTCTACGAGATGCATCAAATTTGGTTCAATTTTAATATTTCCGAACTTAAGGAGTCAGCTTCGCTAATATACGACCTAATTGATGGAAGTCTCTCTGTATCTTATTCAGATTCTTATTTGTAAACGTAAACTTGGTATAATCGTAAGTATCCTTCGAATGTTGTTGCTTAACAAGTAAACAGTGGGAGTCATAAGATCTAAGTTGAATATAATCTTTGTCTTCTTTTTAATTATCTAAAGGAAATAAATGTATTTACTTTTAATTGAAAATCCAGTACGAATAGTAACTGAACTGAAACAAACTAAGCTGAACCAACTCATAAAATTTTCTTTTTGTGGTTTCTGTTAATAACGCTGAACTTGTAAAATAAAAAAAAAAATAAAAAAAAAAAAAAAATGAAAAAAAATGAAAAGTTTGTACATAAAAACGGTTAAAGAGCACAAACAACACAAACGCTACATTTACCATCACCTATAGAAATGTTTACGTATGTGATAATAATAATTTACTCCAGGACAATGTCGATATGTTTGTGCATATTATCATATATAGAAAACTGAACTTAAGAGAGAAAGAAACTTCAGATTGTGACCACATTCAGAGCAGACAGATTGGCATTTTGCGGCTTTTTTGTTATAATGATGAGTAGGGGCATCGTGCACATATACATACGTATATACACACATACAAACACATAAAAACACATATATATACATACATACATGCATACACACATGTATACATACATAAATCCATATATATGCATATATCCATATATGCATATATGCATATACCATACAAGCATAGATGAATGTACCCATATTTATGCGTAGGTAGAATTTCGTACATACGAAGATCACATTTAATCACAAACAGGATACAAAGAAACAAAATGTATTATTCTTTTTAATTTATAACACTTTTTCTGACAACACATATTAGTCACCGTCCAACAAATTGCCTATGACAGTCTAACAATTCTTAAATATTTTATCTATTAATTTTGTAAATAATTATGTATTTAATAAACTTCTTTTTTTTTTTTTCTTTTCTTTTACCCTCCATTTACCCTTCATATTCTATCACCTTTTTTCATTATCGGACACTTTAAAGTCCATCAAAGCAACATTGTTTAATACACGAGATTTGCCAATGTCGTACTTAAACTAGCTCTTAATCCTAAAAAGTCACTATGATTCGAGAATTAATTGTTAACTATTATCGGTTGCCAAGCTTATGCATGTTTGCGATGGCTGAGAGGTTCATTTGCAACTAGTTTCTGTACCGGTTGTGGGTGTGGCTCTGTGCTAATTGTGTACATGCTTTTTTTTTTCTTTTTCTTTTTTCTTTTTTTTTCCTTTTATTTGTTTTATTGTACTTATACTAAGTTTTTAATAATAATTAATTTAAGATTTACTTTAAGAGTCATTTGAACTCGACTGTCTTTTATTTAGTTGAGTTTCTGTATAAGTGTAATAAATAAAATAAAATAAAAAATAAAATAAAAATATTACAAATAGAAAGCAGTTTACTTACTTCCGATGTACATTATATAACCATTAAAATGACTTGAGAAGGAATTATATTTAGTAATTAGCAGATGAAATAACTGCAGTTTAAAAGAATTCTGATTTGCTTTTAACTAAATGATACTATTACAGTGTTATATGAAAGTCTCTTTTCATGGGCCACTGACATAAATTGACAATCAAAAGCGATTGGATTCATATTATGTTACGTAGTGATGTAGAGTGCTCAGCGATCGTTTGTCACTCTTATAGAAATCAGTGATCGATAAGAGAGTATGCGAGTATGAGAGTATATATATATATATATATATATATAGAACCCTAAGGTATCTTTAAATATAAAACCCTATGGTCAAAAACAAACGGGAATTTTAAATTTAAAAATTTACTCGAAAAATTACTTCGATATCCTTTTATACCTTATATCACTTAAGTTTGTACGGACGTATGTAATACACAGAAGGGTTTTAAGATAGATCCATCTTTTATTATACCGATCGATTCAGGAAATTATTCAAAAGTTAAAGTTCAATTTGAAGATGCTGGTCGCAATCTTTGAGATACGTTCCGCTCAAGGACGAACGCCATTGAAAATGGTTCGGATCGGTTCATTTTTTCGACCGCTCCCTATATCTCTAACGGTCTATTTTGAAAAGTCGTACCAAATAGCCCTCCGATCACACGATTATCTTATGCTTTCATTATCACGATAATTGAGAGAGCAAAGTATATAGCTTGCCCATTATAATAGCCTTTGATACATAAAAAGCATAGACTTCACTATGAGGAAAAACGCTAAAAGTGATAACAAAATTCAAACAAAAACTTACTCTTATTACAAAAATATTTGTTAAGTTAGAAAAATTTTGATATGTAAAATCTGTTTCAAAAACATGAAAATTCTCTGTAGAGAAAAAACAACATTGTAGTAGTTAAAGCATAACTGCATTGTGGTGTACCCTACAACACTTGTAGTACAAGGGTATATTATGCTTGTGCGGATGTATGCAACGCCTTGAAAGACTTAAGATAGATCCAACTTTTGCTACACCATTCGATTGAGGATCAGTTTCTTTATTGATCTAAACTTGCCTGCCCGTCTGTCCGTCTTGTTTTCTTACATTCAACCTACAGCCCGCAACTTTTAAGATATTTTGATGAAATTTATAATACGAATGTAATTTGACCAAAGGACGAATGCTATTGAAAATGGTTCGGATTTGACCACTTTTTCAATCACTTCCCATATCAGGCCTTACTTTGAAAAGTCTTTATATGAATAATATTGAAGTATTGTAGGGTATTCAAAGTTAGGCCGGGGCAGACTATAATCATTTCACTTGCTTCTTTATAACTCATTCACTCACAATCGCTTACTGCATTCCGAATTGTCTACAGCCGTGAGATACCTTTTCCCTAATTATGTAGTTAAAAAAGTGTTATTACATCTGTCATCAAAAGATGGGGTATATTCAAGTTGTCAAAATGTTTGCAGCACGCAAAAGAATGCTTTGAAGGCCCCACAACAGGTACGTATTCTTGAGCATCAAACTTTTAATCGATTTCAGTATGCTCGTCTATTCATCCGTCTATTTTTGTAGAGACTATTCTACATATTCTCCTGTCCACGAAAATGAAGCTGTAGGATTCAAATTTGGCAGAAATAGTGGAAGTTATTGTAAATCGGTCGAAGTACACGCGGACGGTACCACGTAAGCCGAGAATGAAAAGGAAAAACATTGGGTTTTCTGCTCGTTACCCACAAACTATGACAGTTTAAAGGCGTACAAATTTTTAACGTACATTCTATAGGCGATGTTATAGGACCGATATGAAAATCCTTAAGCCTTAAGTTTTTTATTAAAACATTTATAACGCCGAGAAACAAGCTTCAAAAGCCCCATCAAGCATATAAACTCTTGACCATGGTCATGCATGTCCGTCTGTCTGTCAGGCCAACTATGCAATGTCTGCGGTAGACATTTTCCCCTTTGAAATTATGATAATATCGCCTTCAAATTTGAAAAAAGAATTTGAAAATGATCTAAACTGATCAAAGGACACGCCTACAATGCAACATCAAGTGATAGCATCTTTACTTTCCGTAGTTCTTGCTCATTACTCACAAATTGCAACAGATAAACAATATAAATGTTCAGTTCTATTCTACAAAAATGGATAAAATCGGCCACGTCCATCCACGATTATAAAACATGAGAATTTAATTTTTTTTCTTTCGTTTACTCTTTTTTAAGATAACGGTGGTGGAGTATGAAAAATTCGATTACAGCCGAATATAATTGGCTTACTTGTTGTACATTATTCTCACACGATGAATGTACTGTTCACGCATACTCACATGATGCGTTGACATCCTGCATACTAATTAGTTGCATTTTCTAAAAAAAAAAAAAAAAAAAAAAAACAGAATAATAATTTCGGTATACGTGCTTTATTTAACGTAAAGCAATGCCTTACTTAATATAATTTTTGAATTATTTTTTCTTTTTATAAACTTTAATTCCTTATTTTTGGTTTTTTAAGATACTTTGCAATATGCGTAGAATAACACACACACACACACACACACGCACGCGAACACCCATGCAATTATGTTCGTACTCTTTCTTTTCTACAGCGTATTTATTATGATTCATGTGACTGACGGCAGAATGTTTCCGCAAGAATTTGTCATTTATTGAAATACTGAAAATAGAGTGAAAGAAACCGGTATTTTTTTTTTCTTTTCTTTAATTATTCATAGGGGAATTCCAATTCTATTTTCGAGTGCAACATACCATTACTGAGAGAGCCAAAAGTCTTAACCATTACTGACATTATTTTCTAAATCGACTTTTCTAAGAATTACATTACATGACACCAGATTCATTTCTGCACTAACGTACCCTACGTTTGCTTATATTTTTGAATAATAATAAGATTAGATTCATTAGTCAAAGCTTATAAGATTGATCTGTGGAAAAGAAAGAAAATATCTTAAATAAATGGAGCATACGATAAATGCAGCTTTAGAGAGTCGAGTCGAATCAATTGTATGCGAAATATTTAAATGATCTTGGAATGCTTTTAAGTTAAATCTAAACCTGTAATGCGATTGCTGCCGGCCATCACTTCGTAGACTCGCATGTACGTATATGTTCCTACCAGGAATTCAGTCTTGGCTGTAACTCCTTTGTAGCCCTGAATACTCCCCGTCCTAGAAATATAATTAATTGAATCCCAAAGTTTCGTTCAATCGCTGGCTCCAGCTCTTATTCCTTAGTTAGTTTTCGATGAGTATTTCGCAATTTCTTCTTCGCAAGAATTTTTATTATTATTACCAAGGAGAGAAAAGTGATATAATAAAAGTGCTTGAGTTCGGTCGTTATCGACTTTTTGATTTCTCTATCAACGTAACGGAAGTAACGGTGTTACCACACATAGGCAAATTTTACGTCTCGTATCCCGTTTTCATTTATAAAAAAAAAAAAAAATCATATCTTATGTAAAAATCGAAAAGAGTTTCAACATTGTTAAGGTGACGGTCTCAATACCTACATCACTTATGGTTTAGACTATATTAAGCTTATGCGGATGTACGCAACAACGAAATGGCTTTGTGAGAGAATCGATTTAAGCTGGTCTGTCCGTCTCTCCGAACGATGTTGATCGTCATTTTTGTGATATTTGGACGAAGTATGCCACACTAGCGCCTATTGGCCCAAAAACAAATCCTATCGAGAAATTGAATTGCAATTAAGTCTTGAACAAGAACATTAATTGTGTAATAGTTGAGCTAAGCCAGTGCGAGCTTTTTGTTCCCATCTCTTTATCAATCATTAAAAGTATGCCCTTACTAAGGAAACTAAGGATAGTTTCAATATCTTATCACCAAAATCAATGAAGAGTTGTATTAAACGAACTTATGTAGGGTATTTACTAATCGGCTTTGTCCGATAATTATCGCTCTCAATTTAATGGAAAATTTTCTATTTACATTTGAACTGCAATTAATTGTTTGCTTCTATTCGAATTGAAACAAAAAAATTTCTTTACAATCATTGAATTTCTTTTTCAAAATTGTTTATATAATTAGCTAAAATCAATTTTTCAATTACCGCCACTTTATACGTACTTTGTTCTTTTTTTTTTTTTGCGAATTCGTTAAATTTTTAATAAGCGGTTAGTTCTCCCATTTTTCACTATGGTCGTCTATTGCGTGATTGCGTCTGTGTACGTAATAATATTGAACTCCGAATATATTCAAAATCGCGGTTGTTTTATTATTAGAGTAGCTTTCATTCAACTAAGCACACACCTACGCACACAAACAATTAAGTCATGATAGAAAAAATATTCACTTCTTTGCCTACGACACCAACAGCTTTCAGTAAAGGTAGTAGTCAGTCGTTTGTATGTATATATTGTTAACCGCGATGAACGCGATTGTGAAAAAGCGATGGGAAACGGCCTTAACCTACTGGTTTTGTGCACAATCGGTAAATGTTATGCCTTTACCGACTAAGCACTAACTATAGTTATGGGCAAACCCAATTCTACCGCATTGAGATTTGCACCCAAGAATATTGACGGGATAGTCACGATTCCTACCTACACGGGTACTCCTTCGGATCTAATTAGGCTTTGAATAACGTTCCGAACGTTTCGAAGTTCTACGAAGAACGTCTCGAACTCCTCGAATATATATAATAACATAGAACCAGCGGTCGAAATCCTTACATCATTTTAGACGAACGGAAGCCTTCGGGTAATGTTCAAAATTAATATTTATCTATATTTTTGAATAATAACAGATGAAGAAATCTGCAACGGTATAAATCTTGAGTTTTTTCCTTTCATTTTCTTATACGACTTAAATACCGATCAGATTTATACAAAAGCAAGTAACAAAAATTATAATCGTCTGGAACCGAATTTCGCATATCCACCACCCTTAAAGTCTTTGACGCCCCATGCTCTTAGTTATTGTCACAAAAAAGTGAATGGGATAAAATTTATCTTTCACCTTTTACTTGCTTAAAACGGTCTCGGCATTCCTGCTGAACCGCTCTTCCGATCTGTTTACAACAATTCATTTGGGATTAACACATTTACCTTTTTGCAATCTACTCTCCATGCCCTTTTATTTGATACCCATATTGATGGCATTTTTAAGAAAAGATTTATCCAAAATGTCATCACGCCCACTATAATTAATTTAGAATTAACACACTTATCTTGACTATTTCTACTCTTCATGTCCCATTATTTGATACCCATAACGATGGTTGAGAAAATTAAGTTCGGTCGGGACCGAATCTTTTATACCCACCACCGTTTACCACAAAAAAAAACAAAAAAAGTAAAAGAACAACATTCTCTATAATACGCCCATTGCGCAGTTGATTTCTTCTATTTTCAAAATAAAATTTTTTGTCTTAGAGGCATGTAAACGTTGTAGGCGTGTCCTTTGAAAAGTTCTGGTCAATACCAAATTCTTTGCAAATTTGTAGACGCTTTCTTCATTTTCGCTAACGGTAGAATGTTTACCCC